>JAHZNH010001565.1:0-11864 GCA_027744355.1 Tyrannoseira gladiata | reverse complement strand
GCGGGAGGGAAGGAAAAAATATAACGCAGCAAAACACGCATCCGAAAAATCCGAAAACTCGCGGGGGAATGCATTATGGATCCCATTTCCCCCCTCCCCCGAAGTATCCGCATTCCATTGAGGGGTACGTAGGAGTCAGTGGAATCTTGGCGGAATCGATTCACCCTTCAATTCTTGGATTGGATGGAAATATATTTCCCCAGGAATCCGCAAAAGGGGAAGTCGCTCCAGAAAAACAAGAGACACTTTTTGGGAAAGCGGTGATCCGGATGCCCCATGGTTCATGTTCATGATGATGATGATGGTGGCGGTGATGGTGATGGTGGTGTTGGTACTTCTTTTTAGGAATAACGGTCAGGAGAAAGAGGCAATAACACTACGGTGTGATGTGATGAGGATAATGCGCTCCTTTAAGGTGGAATGTGAGGCAATACAGCACGCCATTAGGAGGACGCTCCCTCCATCCCTGGAGCCCCGCTAAGAGATGCATGAATGCATGCATGCATCCACGGTCCACATTCTTATCCTCCTTCTCGAGAAGGAAGCGAGCGGGAAAAGGAAATGAAATGGAGAGAGTTCCAGCTCACACTTTACTTTCACTTACGTATCCCCTCCCCAGTCGAACTCGAAGTCCTTTGCTTTGTTCACACCAACTCCAACTCCAGCCCCAGATCCAGATCCAGCTTCCTTGAGGTCGTAAGACTTTTAGCTTTAGCCTAGCCTGGAATGGAAAATTGATTCCAGGGGAATGGGAATGGAGTGAAATTGAATGAAAGAGGAGGAGTAGGACCATGATGCGTTTTTTTCTACCTTGAATCCTTCAATCCGTCCATCCTACCTTATCCCTGAAAATCCCGCCATATGGAATCGGGGACAAACACCAGGAACCGGATTCCTTAAGGAAAATGATGACAATGACAATTTGATCTTTTTTTGTCTTTCCAGGCTCAAAAAAAACTTCGGATAATGGGTCTCCCGTGTATATTTACGCGGAAGTTGATGTTGGGAGAGTTCAAATAACTTTTCGATCCGTTCGTCGAACAAGTTTCTCCAGGAGTTAAGGAAATAAAACTATCCAGTGATTGTGATTGTGATCCCAGGACCAGTTCCAAGCAGAGCAAGACGAAGACGAGCCAGGAGTTTTTTTCAAGTGCATATCAAGTTCCAACTTTTATTTTGGAACTCCGACTCCAACTTCCTCCTCCGTTCCTTCCAATAGGGAGGGAGGGAGTGATTGTACTTGCTTACATGGGTGCAATCTTGTTTCTGGAAATGTACCAAGAGAAATCGCCTAGATCAAGACGTTCATTCATGTTGGACAAGATGACTACCACGGGGTGGCCCTCCCATAAATAAAAATTGGAGAGAAGACAAGAGAACAGAAATAACAGACGTTATCTCACTCTGACTACCCGAGCCATCCAACCAACCAACCGATCTGCCAAACGGAACTCCATTTTCTCCCCCCAATTTTCATGAAGTTCGACGGCAAATTCCTGAAAAGGAAACTTTTTCTTGCTGTGGAACTCTGGAAGTGATACATGGTGATGATATCTAGATGGATAGATAAAGAGGAACAAATGTTAGTGAAATAAAACTACAAAAACGGCGACAAAGTAACAGTTCTTCGGTAACATGTGTTGAGCTGAAATTCACCCTGGCCTGTCACCATCACCATTATTGTGTCCACCCAGGAAGGAAAAACCACCACAAACCATTGTGATGTGATGTGACATGGGCTTGAAGTGAAGTGAAACAAAAAAAAACTGAAAAGTTTTCCAGCGAGTCCGAGCCACTTCTCATTTCCCCCACAGTGACAATGACAATTCAATCCTGGCCTTTGTCTCCCCCTGGAAAGTGTCCACCCACCCCAGAAAAATGCAGAGAAAATTTATACGGAAATAAATGCCATGCCATGCCATGACAAGTCCACTGAGGACAGTGTGGACATCCTCCATAAATACGTAATGGTGTGGGGATACCCCGATCCCCACTCGAGGCTTTGATAGAGCAGCGAGCAGCACAGTTTAAAAAAGTTCGTGAATTCGGGATTGTGGACAACAACAAAACAGATTTTTTTCCCAGGTATAAAATTTTCGCGAAAAAAGGGGGCCCAAACTTTTCCTGCTTAATGACTGTAATGAGGAGGAGGGAATGAATGTGAATGCACGAGTTGATGCGATCGATCGATAACGGCAGAAAATAAACTTCCAAAATACAAAATAGACCTGGAAGCGAAGAAAGGAATACAAAGGAAGTAAATACTGAACCCGTTCTGAACCGTTTCGATCGCTTAGTCTTGGCCCGTGATTAAGGAAAGTGTAACAATTTGTACCATCCCCCAATCGAATTCGAATAGGTCCTGTCCTGAAATAGCTGAAAAGTTTATTGATGAGGGACATGGACAGATAAACTGGGCCAGAAACTGGTCGGTTGATAACTCCAGTGGCCAGTTGAAATACCCAACAGGATTATACGGGGGACAAATCCACACGTCAGCATTAATGTCTGGAGTGAATTGAGTTGGAACCTTTCCTCGAGCTGGAATCCCCTCATAAAACCTTCGACTTTTTAATCGAGTTCATGAAAGCGGATTGGATGGAAGAGATACATTAAAATGAAAAATAAATTCAGAGTGGAATGGAATCAAGCCAGACCAGACCAGGCCAGGCCACTACATAAGTAAGTAAGTAGTTTGGTTTTTTTTATTGCGAGGGGAATAACTCCATTTCCACAGCGGTCAACAGTCACCACACCACCATTTCATCTCTTATTCATGGAGGCAGAGCGCCCATCAAGCCCAAATGTGAACTGATTCTACTGATGCCCCAGTCCATCAAAATGTTCGAATGGATGGAATGAAATTAAGGCGATATGGACTACTTTTTCATGTAAAAGTGGCTTTTTTACGGTATTGGTGCTAAAAAAATGGACTTTTCTCAGAAGTTATATGATTTCATCTGTAACGTTGTGTAAATGTATAAATTGTGGTGATCAAATGTTAATTAAGCTTCTTGAGTAAGAGTGGATATCTACACGACTCGAGTGAAAATTCCATGTACCTGTGCTTAGTTCTCTCCTTATATCCGTGATTTCTTTAGCTGAATTAGCCATTATCTACAATATTCTACATCGTTGTTAAAGATGCGTAGGATACTCCAAGATAGGAAGAAGTTGTTTCCGAAAGTAGACTCTGGAATTGTGAAGAGACATAACCGAAGACGATCCCCCTCCTCCAGTTCGACGAAAGTTCAAGTTCTCCTATTGAGGGTAGTGCACTACTACCGTCCACTTCCTAGTCTGGAAATAAGGTGGGATCTAGAGACCTGAAAATATAACTCGAACACTTAAAATAAGGACAACTCGAAAAGGTAAGAAAAAGTCATTTTTAATGAAAAAATTTCTCCCACTCTGGCATGATCCAATATCCAATACAAAAAAATTTGCGTGTGCTTGGGTGCGTGCAGAAGAAATCCATGAGGAGGAATTGGCATCTCATAAGAAATCGAAACACGCTTTCTTCCCCTCCAAATTAATCATTTTTGGTGGGCCATATTTACCCAAACATGTAATTAAGATGTCATGTCCCCCGACACGAGGGAACTTTTTCGGATGACAAATTGCCCCTGCTCAAAGGGAATTTACAAAGGTTTGGTGCGAATTCAATAGAACTCCTCTGCAAACTACAATAAACTACTTTCGTGGGTGGGGAATTAGCCGATTAGAATTCAGGGAAACGAGACAAGGCCCCGACTCCACTCCACTTCATTTTCAGCACCTTTCACATGAAGAAAACTCCATTCGCCTCATATGTTGGTGTTGGTGGTCTGGCCTCCACTCCGGTAGTGACTCCAGCATATATTTTTTCCCGAGGAAATAAAGTAGAAGCGGTAGCTGTAGTAGCACCTAGCACCCATCGAAAGTGTTTATTGTCGCCACTTGTCACTGTCAAAAAAGTAGTTGTCGGACGTGAATGGAATTGTTGATGCGATGAAATTCGATGATTACTCGGCAATATAAAAGGCTGGTTTGATGACTCGCTAGCTCGCTCGTTCGTTCGACCTATGTATCATAAAACAAACAACCAACAGCAAAAAAAAGCACACATCAGCTCTTATTGTCTCTTGTTCCTGGGGAATGGATGGAGTGCATGCATACAAAAACAATACAAATGGCTCAAATGGGAGAGGCTCGATCTCAATCTTAGTTCGATGGATTGGGATCGTGATCGCACGAAAAAACAAAAAACTTTTTTATGGCATGAGCCAAGCCGCGCCACTCCACGCCACTATTTTCCAAATGCACAACCTAACCACCAACAGTCCCTCCCTTATTGTTTCGGTGACGGACCACGCGATCCTGATCATGAAATGCTGGAGGATTCCCTTAGCTTCGGAGATTCTACTTTCTACTCTGGCTCATTTTATAGGCCCCGGTGGTATGGTCTGGTGTGGTGGCAACTCTCGGAACAAAAGGATTGCATTGGTGGGACAATAAAAGAACAACTCTGGATACCTCAGTTCGGTTCAGTTCCCTCCCTCGCGGGACTGGAAGTGGAGACAGTGTTCTGGAGTGCCCAATCTCCATAAAGTCAACTGCCTTCGGGGACAGGGGCCTGGAAAAAGTCATTCCATTCCAATGCATTGCATTCGCAGTGAAAATGCCTCCTGGTTGGGGACTGGGGAAGAAGAAAGTAAAAGTACTAAAAGTGAAGGTTCGAGATGAAAATGATGAGGAGTAGTGCACACACGGCCACTGTCATTTACACAAGTGGCACGTCCCACGTCCCCCATTTCTTTATTATTTCTTGGAGGTACCTATCCAGCCAGTGAGTTGAAGTCGAACTTCGAACAAGACTTAGACTTGGACCTGGAAGTCAAGAAGACTTTTCGTGAAAAATGACTCTTGTTTTAAAGCACTCCACTCTTTTCCCCTTCATTATTGTCATCTTTAGGAGAAAATGAAGACGGGTGGGAATGTGGAGTCCTTTCCACAGGCTGGAAGTGGAAATGAAGTTAGGATGGGCGTGTAAATGAACTCCTCCAAGAAAAACTTTTTTTCCCTCAAACTTCTTTTTTTTCCATTTGGGGAGAATTAAACTCCGAGAAAAAATTAAAGAACTGAGCTCGAGTCAACTCAACTCTTGATACCTCCAGCAAGTCCAGCATTAAGTACGGACTTACTTTCTGACGTTAGTGGTGGCACCATGATCAAGTCCTGATGATGATGATACGGGAGTTGGGGAGCCTCCACCAGTAGAAAAAATATAGTATCTTTTGAGCAATTCAAGACCAACCAAGCCCAACCACTTTTTTTCTAATTTCCATGTCACTCCAATGATCATGAATGAGGAGGGGGAATTTTTTTCCAGAGGAAAATTTGTGGGAGGTGTCGGTGGCCATCCACACTCGCACGCGAAGACATAGCTCACTGTCAGATTAAAATGTAAAGGGAGCTGGAAGCTTCCATGCGGGTCTTACCACTTTCGCACTTCATTTCACTCCAACTCCAACTGGAAAAAAATATATCGGGGAGTGCTCCATCCTCCTCCCTATAAATTTATTAGGTGGTCTTGCAAGCAAGCATACATCCCCACTCTAGCTCGCCCATGCACTTTTTCTCCAGGATTGGAGTTTACCATGCACCACCCAAGCCCTAACCCAACACCGTATTTACTTAAGTGCACCAGACAAAACCAGACCAGACCAGGCGAAAGTCTTCTCTCCAGTAGCGGTAACCTTTTTTCCAGGTTCTCCAGTCAGGAGAAGTTGGTACCATATGGGTTAGATGGATGGACAGGCGGTGGCATGGCATGGCAGAATGGTGTCTTTGTCTGCACTATTTTTACCCACTTCCCCCCTCGTCATCTTCTCTTGACTTCTTCGGGGCGAGATGGAAAGCAAAAACTAGGGATTTTTTTTATCCGCCCAAGTACGTATTTTCACTCAAAATATTGGTCCTACTTGACTCTGAATCTGCCTCGCGGATCGAGGATGCTACCTATTGCGATTACATGATCCGCGGTGCTTTCGTGTCCTCGGGTGATAATATTTTCACGGTGTGAGTGATGGCGATGATGCATTGCGTACAAGTGTTCGTATTTTTCATCCACTTCGCACTCCCTTTCTCTTCATCTAGAGCCAGAGCCGGGGGAATGGAAAAGGGGAAAAAGATTGCATGACAAATGAACTGGAGACAAAAAATAGGGAAAATCTAGGCTAGGGAAATTTTGGAAAAGTCACGTGATAAAAAAGGTACCATATTTTGGAGCCTAGGGCTCAGCACCTAGATTTCCACCAGCTGGATCGGGACGAATCATGACTTGTGAATGGCCCTTTTGATAAAACTCTCCCGGTGAATCGTCGGTTGGATGCAAACTTTGAAGGGCCGTTCACAAGCTTCACATAGCAATCCTAATCAGCTGTAAGACAACTAACTCACGCTTACAATTCCAGTACGATATAATAAGCCAAATCTGTAACGAGGGGGAAATAGCGCGTATCAGCTGAAACGAATTGTCGGCCTTCAAATTCAAAATTGGCGCGTTTTGTGTTGCATACACCCAACAATATTTACTATTTAATACCTATACAATACCTAAATGATGGATGAAATGGCGAATGCTTAGTTTCTTTTTCTCTAATTTTAACCAAGAATCACAAAAATTATCATTTTTTGCAGTGGAGTCAGTTCCAAATTCCAGCTCCAAAGCAATGAATTCTGTAGGTCTTGTCAATTTTCCCCCGAAGTTATTAGTTCCACTAGGAGAAACTTTCCCCACAAAAAGGGGAAATCATCATCATCCGCCAAATAACTTCATACACAATTGACCAAAACGAACTTTTACTTTTGATTGGGAGCAATTTTTCCGCGGGAAAAAGTTATTCTGTATTTTAGTGTTCCAGTTCTAGTTCTACCTAGTAAGGTTGAAAAGGACTAGGAGAAAATCATCTTCCTCCAGTTTTTAGTATTTCGTCCTTTCTGTGAAATCCTGGTGATTGTGGTGGAGGGGGCTCATTCATTTTGGAGTTTGAGTTTTATCCCCCCTCAAAAAAAACTTCATCGAGGATCGAGGCGAGGACTTTGGGAGGAAGCGTGTACTTCCACAAAAAGAGCTGGAATTGGTTGGTTGGTGCGAAGCATATGGAGAAAAATGAAAGTGGGGATGGGAAAAAAAGTTTTCCTTAACAAATTCATTTCACCTTCCTCCACAACTCACAACTCAACTCCATTCCATTCCACTCCACTCTGGCTTGGCTTGGGCGATTTAAGCCAAGCGAGCGAGAGGAATTCAGGGGCCGGGGAGAGGAAGGAAAAAGTCAAGAATTGGAATGGAACAGTGAGGAGGAATTGTTGAGCAGCCAAGAAAAAAAAAGTTGGAAGTTGGGAACGTGACTGGGGTCTTCTCTGGGCTAAATGGCGCGCTTGCATACAATACTACAGGATTCAGAAGTTGAAAACCACGGGGACTCGTGCTGAACCCTGGAGAAAAGGGGAATGCCATATATGCCATGGCTTGGGCTTAGGCTTGGCTGGGCTTTCTCCAGGAGTGAAATGCATCCTTCCCGAAATAGAATTTCCAGTCAGAGAAGAGAGAAGGTGAATAGATAAGGCCTATGGTACATTACTTCATATCGCTTTTATGTTTGGAGGTCTTTTATACTCGATTTTATAGCTTGGCTAAACCCTTTCACCTGTCCATCTGCCATCTGGATCTGAATTCCCCCAAAATTCTATTAGAGACCGAGATAGAGACTCGCTCTCATCTCAACTGTGAGACTGTTGGGAGTTGCCTACCTACCTGCGCATTTCTATTTTCGTATTGGGCTCTAGTTCTAGTTCAACGTTCTCTCCAGTTGATGTGCTTAAGGGGACGATCCATTTAGTATGTAACGCCAGTTGGGAGGTGGGAGATGAGGAACAACCGTACCGTGACATTCTGTATTATAACGCTTATGACAAAAAATAGATGTGACACGGGGGGGGCCGAAAAAATTATTTTTTTTTGCGTTACATACTAAATGGATGACCCCAAGCATCTAGGTAAGCACGGCAGATTTCTTATCACTAGAGTCGTGGGCGTACATACATCCACGATAAATATAGAGTTTGGTCTCCCCCTTTCCCCCAAAAATGATTCTTATATTGGCGGAGTAAGCACCCAAAAAATTTTCAAAGTTTTCATAAAATGAGACGATAAATCAACGATTCTTTGCTGACCTCCGCATAATACTTGGGGAACTTCCCCCAGGACCAGGATTTTCATTCTATTCTTTACCATTCCGAAAAAAATGGAATTACTTGAGTGGGGAAAAGAATCATTATTGTGGGTGCTCAGTGCTCACGCTCACGTGTTGAGCATCCCCAATGAGAATGGAAGGAGGAAGAAATATTATTATCGTCATCGCGTCGTCATGATCATAACCATCATAACATTGCATTACCCGCATCCCATCTTCCTCCTCGGGCATCTCGGTGCCTTCGCCGCTTTCGGAGGAAGCTACACAGAAATGCAAAGGAGAGAGTCTCTTCAGATGAAATGATGTCTCTGGAATATTTGATGATAACTCCTCGCGGAAATCTCTTAAGAGGCTTATGTACTCGTATTCCCTTTCAAATTGAAATTTTTTGTACACTCCACTCCGCCTGCAGTTGAGTCGAGTCGAGTCGATTCCAGTCCAGTCCAGGAAAGCAATAGGCATGATAATTCTTTCCTCCACAAGTAGATATCATTTCATTTTGAGAAGAGTCCAGATTCAGATTTATTTCTAGCTTCTAGGGCTAGGGGGAAAACATTTTTTCTCCTAAATTGATTCGAATCTGCGGATAAGTATTTTCACTCGACTCCGAAGGATTCTTTTTGGGTCGGTCGTCGGTCAAGATGTGGCTCGGACAAGCACGGTCATCATCATCATGCAAATTTATTTTTGGAAATTCCTCTCCAAATTAAAATAGATTTCATTTTCCATCGGCGGACTTCTCCCCGAAACCACTCTAGTTCGAGCTCATCTCGATCTCGAGATGATTCTCCAGAGCCTGGTCTGGGTCTGGATCTCAAGCTCAAGAGGGATGATGCAGTGGTTGCTGGTTGCTCCCACATTATGGAGATATGATCAAACATTTCACCGCAGCAGCAGCGAACCAGTGAGCGAGCCAGCCACTGGTACCACAGACCAGAGCAGACCCCATCAAAATCGAATTTTATCCCTTTGTATTCATCTCATCTATTTAATGCACAGAGAAAGAAAAGACTCGTTTTCGTAGCCGAAATTCCAGATTCCAGAATGGAAAGTCGGGCTCTGGAATCGGGATCTAATGGATGAATGTGGAGCATAAAACCCCAGAATATGCACGTATGAATGACTCCGCATAAAAAGCACGACTTAATAATGATGATATGCATAATCTGACTGAGAGTAAACCCCACGAACCCAAAATCGTTATAGTGGGGCGCGATGGACGATACCGACTTGGGGAAGAGATCGGGGAGAGATGGAGGAAGGAATCCACATTATTATGACAATATTCCATCTGGAGCTGGAACCATAATCTGCGTATTCTGCTATGCAACCTCAGAGAAGTAACTGAGCCCAGGAGTGAAAACGGCGAAGGGAGAGTAAATGCGTGTGTGTATTCAAATGGTGGGAAAGTGAGCAGAGCAGAAAGTGAAATTCATTTTCTCGTCGAAATAATTTATTAAGGAAGGATCCGAAACGAAACTGAACGTGGCATTCCCACCGGTGCCACGACCACCACCATCACCGTCGCATAGAATCTTTAGTCGTTCGGTCGTCTGTCGGATTGAGATTTTGAGATTCTTGAGCTCCTTGGAAATTAGGAGAGGCCTTAGAGAGAGCGGAAGGATGGGAAAGGGAATCTTGAAGGAAGGATCGAACATGTTCCCGCATAATGCCTACTTAAATACCCATCCTGAATAAACTTTCAGGAAGTTCGCCGCTTCCTTTCTCAGAAGAATGGGGAAGGATGCATGAATACAATACTTTGCATTGGTCTGCATTGCATTTTGATATGAAATTCCCTCCAGATGAGAATACCATATTCCCTGCTCTTAAATAGTCTGATTTCCACTCTCCATATCCATATCCCCAGATCCTCAAACTAAACTCAACACTATTCCATTTTCTTTCGGGAAATATGAGAGATGGGGAGGGGATAAGTCTCGGGGTTTTTTAATTCGCACTCGCCTCCTCATCATCATTATCATCATTAGGGAGAGCGCTAAAATATCTGGAGCGATTTTTTCAAGGAGAACAAGTGAAAGTAATATTTACTCACTTACTCGCCCACTTTGTTCGGAATACAGTAGCGATGCAATGCTCTGGTCTGGTCTGGTGTGGCATGGCATGGCTTTCCCCCGTAATCATAGTGAGTTTTGGTGCTCTGGCTCTATTCAGATGAAGAGATTGGGAAAATGATGAGCACGATGATAGTAATGATGATAACGGCACCAAACAAACCACCACCATTTCTGGGAGTACTTCTGCTTCTACAGCTTGTTCGTGGTGGTGGTAATAATGATAATGATCTATTTTTCTCCCGTGCTTGAGCATCATGAAGCTAGCAAGACATGCTGGAGAGAAAGAAGAACTACCCATTTGGGAGCGCATTATCGGTCTATTATTCGATCGCCATAATTTTAGCGGGACGTTGATGCTGATAGGCATTAGCATTTCCCATATATCTTCCTTTCGCTTTCCCCCAACTAAGGGGAAAACATTTATGCTGAGCGGAGGAAAGCAAACATTTAATGCATGTACGTTGGGAAAACTACTGAAGTTGTTGTAGTTGTTCGTTCCATCTGCAATGTAAGTATTTTGTCGAGGAGGAGGTAGGAAAATTATGTGTCTGTGTGATGTGATGATCCCCGGGGGATTCGGTGAACAAGTGCACATTTGGAAGATTTAGTTTCCTCTCGTGGAATCACGTTTTGTTGCACCGGAGGAGGAGAAGAATGCAGAAGAGGAAGTGAGTTGTTATTCGCCCTAATTATTATTTACTCCGAGAGACTAGTTGGCATTTCGGTAAATAAAATGATTCCTGGAAGTAGCTGAAATTTAGCCAGCCGTACTTTATTTAGGGATAAGTAAGTACTAACCTGATTGGGAAGGGAAGTAGTAGTAGTTCTTCTTGAGTTGGCATTTAGCAACAACTCCCCAACTTTTTGTTGGAAACTCCTCGCTGGAGCGAGTGAGTGAGTTTATCAAGAACGGTTGCGTGGCTGATTTCTTCATTTCTCCATAATCACAGGAAGAGTGACGCAAGGACTGGGAGACGCTGAAATAAGGAAAAAAGAAGTTTGGCTGGTGGTGGTCTGGTGTGGTGCTAATCAAACTTCAGGAAAGAATTGATTCTGGGGAAAAGTGTTGGGAAAACTTTTTCTCCTGAAATGAGGAAAAGATGAAGAAAGTGGATCGACTCACTCGCATAGATTGGGCATTAGGTCGGAGTCGAAGTTTGAACTCACGGACTAAATACTGACACGACGTTTGCTTGGGAGTCCGGATCTGGATCAAAACAAAAAATACTACAGATCCACTCCACTCCATTCCAGCTTAATCTTAGAGGTACAAATGAGCCCTGGTGAAGAAGATGAGGAAATTCAAGCAAGAAAAAATCCAAATACCGTATTCTCGGAAATAGAGCACCCGGGCTTTATTAAATTTTTCGACTCGGACCCGCGTTCCATTCTTTGTGCAAGACCCTATATTTTTCTTTTTTATTAATGTTTTTAAGTAATTTAGTTAATTCATGCCTGGATCATGAATATTTGAAGCTTAAAACGTGGTTTTAAGGTGGCGTGAAGGTTTCAGTTCTATTTTTAACACAAACATGGGTAAAAGTCG
>JAHZNH010001564.1:0-17476 GCA_027744355.1 Tyrannoseira gladiata | reverse complement strand
CCTGCTTGGGTCTTTGCTCAGCTTAGGTTAGGTTACCTGCTTTCCTCAACTCAGCTTAGGTCCCGAAAGTGTCGAATTTTTTATTATGATGGGCGTCGATAGGAAAAAACAAGTTTGCTAAAATTATTAGCGCCGATTGGCCAGATAGCATGCATAATCCGGTGAAAATGGCAAACATTTTCGTTTTTCATTATAATGGATGTAAACATGAAATCACGAAATTTGACAATCAAGACGAAAAGTTTGAATTTATGGTGTACTGAATTCAGAATCGCGTTCATATACTAGTGTAGGTTACATGTGTATCGAATGAAAAGAATGGCTGTACTTTTTGAATTCACTTATTCTTATCATTTGAGATTTTGTAAGCGTTACTCGTCAGGTCTTCCCGAAGAATCGTTGGAGGGCAGAACGAGCGCACTTCCATTCAATCAGGTGGACATGCACATGGTTTTTAACAACTTCTTCATGACGACGGTTTTTTCGTCAATAAGCGTAAAAGCCTCGTGTAAATGTCGATTGTTAGAATTGAAAATGTAACTGACTAAAGCATTTACACTTTCTCATGCAACAAACACCAAGCGCAAATAATTTTTTTGATACTTTAGCAAGTATGAGTCTTTATTGCAAAAGATATGAACCAGTCGCAAACCAAGTATAAATAAATCTTTAAGCAGAGGTCTTAAACGTAATAAGTATATTTGACATCGAATGAAGCAAAATTGATGCATAGAAAATCACAAATTCTATAATATTAGGTTGCATATATCAGGTTAAATTGTGAAGTTGTCAACTTTTTGACATTGATTGTCAGTGATTGACATTTGGGGGAAAATGATGAGAATTATGTGCATTTTCCAAGTAGCAAAATCCCTTCATTGCATTTGCAACTCTTTATTTATTGCATGCGCACCTTGACTGGCAATGCAATTTTAAAGGACGCAAAAATCTGTTGCTCCTCTTCTTTGAACTCATTATTGTCCAGCGTGTTTTCTGTAGAAGGGAGAGCCATTTTTTACTGTTTGTTGCAAGCAGAGGTCTATGCTCTCTCTCTCTTTCTCGTCCGATTATTTTTGACAGTCCACCACACCACAGCTCAAATCACATGCTGAATGTTGAAGTAAGTATAACTGCTGCTGCTCCTAGCTGTGGGATTATAAGTAGTAGTATGAGTATGCTCGCTCGCTTGCAGGGCGTTTTATTGTTAGTCATGTCTTCATTCTTTTTTAAATCCTGAATCCTGATATGCATTAACATTCAGCAGCGTAACAGCATTTTGGTTGGAGTTTAGAGAACTTTGCCTTGCTTGGTTGTTCCAATCCAACCAACTAACTAGCATCATCCTCAGTCCAGCTTGAAAAATACACGGCGGACTTTCCTTCACTCTTCATACCATGGCATTCGCTCGCTCGCTTACTCGCTTTGCCTGTCCCTAACTCTCATGCATAAATGAAACAGAGTTTACTTTGTTCTAACCACACTCTTTTTCTAGAGAAAGGGTTCCACCCGAATAGGTACGTTTCCGTATTCTAATTTTATGCAATTAATCCTATCCATTATATATTCCTATTCATCTGAGCTCTCCTCCTCCTCCCTCAATTCCAAAATCCAATCTATTTCGTAAACGCCTTAGGGGAAAGTAAAAAAAAAGTATGAAGAGCTGAGTGAGAGGGGCTGATGATCATGATTGTACCTAGAACATTGTATATGAAAGCTAAACTCTTCATCTCTTCATGAAGCAGCAATTAATTCGCATGGTTTCGTAAAACTAAATTGTTTTTGACGGCATGGCGAATGTTACCATGAAACATAAAATTGTTTCTTAGTTCCACAGTAATCTTTAAGAAACTAATTTTGAGTGGAAAAACTATTCATTTATTGCTATCTTTATTTTTGTCAAATAGGATGCGCTTAGGCAAGGTAATTTTCAATTTTGGTTCTCATGAAGGTTACAACCTCTGCTGATAATAATAATAATAATGATGCTTATAAAAACATGGCTTATATCTGATTCCCATGAAATAATTATGTTCCTCTCTACTCCTTACAAGCCCTGTAAGGTTCTATAAGGGTTACACTAATCGAGTAGATGTATGTATGTATACCGTACTTTATTCCATATAACTTTAACGGGTTATTTATATAAGTATACTTACATACACTTATTAAAGATTTTGTTTTATATTGACGTAACATCCGGCGAATACGGCTTTTAATTGAATCATAAGGGTTTGTACACCTGTATGTTTCTCATCCACAGTTACTGGCTTGATTTTAAGTGAGATTTCTTGGAGATTGTGCAGTCATTCAAAGATTTTGATAAGGGTTACGTTATTAGAGCCAAAATCGATTCCGGATGGGAACAATTTCTTTTATCTGAATGATTCAGACTTTTCTCTGCTCTAATTTAACGTAAATAATCTTAATGACATTTTGAGCGATGGAAGAATTTTCTCGGTGTCGTTATCATGAGTACATTATTCTTACGCTCCAATCATTCCAGCATTTCTGAGACTGAAGATGAATGTTGAGTCGGACTCAAAAATTTTGCTCCGTATCGTAGGTTTACTTACTTTTTCATCGAAAAGTGAGAGTTAGGACAAGGTTTTTTTCCCAATCAACCACCCTCCTCCATCCAGTCTTTCAACGAAGATGAATGCGAACATTTTAATGCTCCCTTTATTTCGAACAGATTTGATCGTGAGTGTTGTTGGAGGAGTAGGAAACCTGGCGAATAATACAAGTATATATTTTTTATGAAATTGTGGACGATATGGTGTACAAATGACGATGTCGTAGATAGAGATGATGCATGCGAGACGACGACCGTGTTCCTCCACTCGATGAGGCACAGCCCATGTGCAGAGGGGTAAAACTTGTTGGAAGGGAAAATGGCGTAGTAACTATTTTTAATGTGTACCCCTTTCAGCTTTCGTTCAATTTATTTCGTCGTCCATTTCATTTACTGTACGATGCGAGCTAAAGTAAGGAATTATTAAGCCAGAGCATGAAAAAGTTACGCCCTGTTTCAAATGTGGTTAAGCAGGTTCCTTTATATCACATTTTACGTTGCCATAAAAATGGATAGGTGGCCGGATCCAACTTTGTATTCTTCCTTGGATCAATTTTTTTTTATTGAGGAGCATCTTTTTAACTTTTGTTTTGCCGATCACTTGTTTGAGACAGTATGCGAATTTTTCGTGTTTCTATTAATGTTTGGGTTACTTTTTGGTCGTAAAGCTTTGGACGAATTGATTTAAAAAGTGAAAAAAATAACTTGACGATATCCAGCATCATTCAAGTAATAAAGATTTCAGTTTTAATGAAAACGATATCCAAACTAAAAAAATCAATTCTTGGAGTACCAATGAGATAACTTGATTGTTGGGAACGAAATCACTCCAATCTTTTTTCAAGCTACCTAATTAAGTACTTAGATACGTAGAGAATTCTCTTTTCACCCCTGACCTGGTAAAATTATGTTTTGGGCGTTATCAGAAATTGCCAATTTCGATGATGGTGGGACCGGCAAGTCTTTTATTTCATATTAATATTAAATAATATATTCTTAGGTGCAACAAGTCGTCATATTTCTGAAAAGTTTGTGCCGATTTCTGGTCGGATGCAAGAACTAATTCTTGGATTTAGTATGCAGCCTTGAAACTATCGTTTACCTAAATATATAATATTTATGGAACCCTTCTGCTTAAACTGCTTGGTATAATGCGACTTTTTTGTTCAAATAAGCAATTTAGGGCATTAATTAGATGTGAGGGTCACATAAGTAAAAAAACTTTTAGAGATGGCCGTAAAAAAGTTGGGGAATATGCTAATGGTGATTGTGAGCATGAGTAGAATACCTTGGTGGAAACTTACCCAGGCACTGGGAAGCAAGTGGTGAGGTAAAAATGAAGATCCCGTACTATCAATATCCATATATTGGTACATGCGTACATTCATAATTCTATTAGCGAGCCCTTTCCCTTCTAAACTCCTCCTGTGTCCAAACAAAAATTCGAAATAGTAATGTGGGAAGGCTAATAAAATTTAATAACTACTAATGTGAGTATTTCTCCTCTAAGAAATAAAATAGGAAGATAGAATTTTAAGAAGACAGGAGAGACAGCCAGGAAGAACAAAAAACATTTTTGGGATCTTGAAAATTTTGTAATAGTTTATATCAGTGAATTAAAAAAACTGGTACATCCTTACGCATCGCATGCAGGGAACGCTCTCTCCCATCATGTAAGGAGCAGAGGAGTTTTTAAAATGCGCATTTTCACATGCATCTAAATCGAGTTCGCTATGTTTAATTTGAAGTTTCGAACACCACACGGTGGTGGATGAATAGTGCTGTTGATGATGATGATGATGGTGGTGGTGGTGGTGGTGGGGAGAGAAGAAGAGGAAGAAAAGGAGCACTGAGCATCATCGCCGCCTGTGTAAACTGAAACGCTTTGCTTGATTCTAACTTCTACCCCGTAGCGTTTTTTCTTCTGCTTCGATTTGGAGTTGGAGAGAGTTTGTGTGAGATGTTATTGGTGAAGGTATAATAATAAACATTATACTCGGAGCAGCAGTATTATTTTGGTAACTCAGTATAATGAAGGCAGATTCTTTTTGTGGATCTACATGTAATACAGCAGGCAAGTCGTATGTAAAAAGTATACGGAAACCAAACTAACCCGTGTAAAAAAGTCCTCCCTTGTTTCTCCTCTCAAGCATTATAAAAAAAAGTATATACATTTTGTATTTTACATATACGCACATCGAAAAAGGAGAATTTTTACTTTACGGATGCGGAGTCAGAGGACTGGGAATAGGCCTAGTGAAAATAGATATTTTTTTGTATATAAAAACGCTGTATATTTGTCACGGATATAATATGCGTGATATGAATACACATTATTATACACAGCCAAAAAAATAAATCCAACCATACACAAAAATATCCCTTGAAATCTGCTTTTACATACACACAGCCAAAGTGTTTTTAAATGGGTTAAAGGATCCCTTTTTTATTTTTCTTAGACATAAATAATAATTATAATATATTGTAGTTTTTACTTGTACTTATTTATAGTAGATTTACATAGTACACACATTAAGACATCAATACTATACTATAATTAATCGAAATTTGTTGCTGTTTTTTAAAAAAGTTACTCTTTTCATCCTAGTTACAATTCCGAAATGATTTTAAAGTATTCCTCATGTACGCTACCCATGCCTTCTTAATTACTTTTACTTATGTGCAAGTGTGCAAGATATAATTTATTCTGGACGACTGACATACACACGACCGTGTCCAGAGATTCATCATCATCCAGGAATATTTCACCCCACAGATAACTTCGTTTTTTTAAATGTTGAAGAGTGAAGTGGGATGGTTACGTATTAAACATTATTCAGTCTGCCACAATCAGTGAAAAGAAGCTTAAAAAGTCATGCCTTCCTAGTTGTTGAAATTGCTGCGAAAATGGGTTTTCTGATACAAGTGCGTTATTGTTGAAGGTGCGGCATCAATTTCTTATGATTATACAAATCTTTTTTTATTGGAAACAAAATATATTTTTGCATAGAGATAATATTATAAGAAAGAAAACCAAATAAAAACATCTACAACACAATACACGTCATAAAACAGTCTATCCCGGAAGTGCTGAAGTATTATTGCCACCGTTACCAACGTCATCATCATCATCTCAGCATTTTTGTTTCACTCGCCGCAGAATCCAAAAGAATTATTTGTATACAATAAGCTCCCGCTATTCTATTTCACATCCATGCATCGAAACTCGAAATTGATTGTAATTTTGAAGATCGTCACCTCCATAATCGCCCTTCAACACTGAAGAGATCAATCTACATAAAAGTTCACTTTATTGCAGCAATAATAGTTAAGGAGAAAAGTTGTTGCTGTCAAAAATACTTTCACCGAGAATGCGAGTCTGAGATTTTGAAACATTCAGTTTTTGATGTATTCCGCCCAAATCATCATCCCACCAAATTCTGACATATTTGCTATGCGTCCAGCCATCGATAACAGAATTGTGTGTCTTGTTCAAAGAAATACGCTTTCGAAAAAGCGACTATTCGATAAGTCCTAAGTCGAAATTATGAACATTATATGTGAAGTATTCTCATATTCCGAAGCTCTTATTGCCAGCAGTCCTAACCATGACCACTGCTGCGATGCACGATGTAAGTCTTTTACAATTTTTTTAATCCTTCTTTTTTTTAAAAATATGTAACTAATCGTAACATGTCCGACCTCATTAAAATAAATATGTAATCAACCTTCATTTGCATACGATACGCATTTCCCCCAGGAATTAAGGAATGGAATGCGTTAGCGTAGGTAGATAATGTAGGTACTTGTTGATGGGCCATTTAAATATTTCTGGGGATTATCATCATCGTAATTGGTTGTCCAGAATCGCGTTTTTCTCTCTCTTACTCACAAAAATCATCGTATTCGCGCGTATCATTTGATGAGGGGCCTTACTCGAAGATTTGTTGTTTTTTGCCTGGCTCGTGATTATGGTGGGTAATAACTAAGCGCATTATAATAAGCGAAGGTGTAGGTACATACATATATATACATATGCAAGCCTGACGTCATTAACGTTCATACTAACGACCATAAGTTCAGGATGGGGTGTTCAATGGAATCTCCTTAATGACGTATTGGAAGCGATTGGCTCTTAGTAACTTGATTTATAGCCGACAGTTTCTTTCGATTTTCAATTTTCAGTCTGTCAGTCAGTTTTTAATAATCGTTAGATTAGATTTAAACTTTACGGACTTGGTAATCGGGTGCATTGAATTAGAAAACAAGATTTTTCGTCCCCACTGTCATGAGATTCGCGATTTTCTCGTAGTTCTTCAAGTCTATTTTTAACGGCAATCGATAAGTAAGAATCATAAAATTAATGGAGGACTTGGTCATTAATATGGAGAGAGAAGAGTGGAAATATTGTTTGTGTGCCCCCGACGATTCCATGGTTGTATTGGAAGCTGTGGAGGATTTCATAGCGGTAACTACATTTTGTCAGATTTTTTATTTCTTTCCTGTCTAAATTTGAAAGATACTGAAGAAGCACATAGATAGATAGTTCACCCAAGACCTATTCGCTGTCGAGATAAGCCAGGAGTAGAATAGAATTACAAAACGACCTTGAGAATGCCATGCAATTGTGCAATGAAAGAATCTATTTTTCTGTTCATTTGCCGCTTCGCTGTGACGCGTTTTTTCTATTATTAGTAACTACAAAAACCTTTCTCATTTCAAATTCGGTCCAATGTTCTTCGTCGAATGAGCCTTTTGTCTTTGTTCCTCAAACGTGTCGTCCATGCTCCTTAGCGAATCTACACAAAATTTCGGTAAATGATACGAGATACTAGTGGTACGAATTTACGTTAGATGTATCGTTTTCAAAAACCACTAAAAAATATACCCATTCACACTATGTGATCTTTATTCCACATGTGTTGACTGCCGCCGTCGATATTTCGGAACATACTTCGTGTGACATATGCATTAAAAAACGGGTCTTGTTTTGAGCGATTTTTTTGTCGAAAATGTCAATTTCCCAATGTGAAGCTGCAAAAATGGCGTTTGCTAAAACTCTGTTATATCAGTTTCAAGTAGTCACACTTACCGTACTACAGTAGCTCAATTTGTGATAGGGAGAATATTCATCCAGCTAGCGAGCCTGTTGTGTGATAATTCGGGCCTTACTAGAGGGATTTCATCCGGTGCCGCCAAAATCGGTTAGTCACTTTGAAATAGGTAGAGCAGATATTTAGATTTAATTACGCTCATTTGAAGAACTTTTTCATAGCACCTTTCCAGTTTTGCTGTACGTTGAAACTGGCTACCTGAGATTTTGTCCACCGTTCCAGTAGGAGTAAGGCTTGCTTAGGTTCCTATGTAAAGAATGTACTTTAGAATAATATGTAAAGCAAATACGGCGAGATCTGATGATGTGCATCCAAAAATTACCAAAAAATACTTAAAATAGAAGTTGATCCATTTACATTGTATATAGCTTAGCTTAAGTAAATTAACAGCCACGTACTTCTCGGCCTCAATAATTCCTGAAGTAAATCTGGAAGCCACATTTTTTCCTCAAGATCCTTGAACATGTGGTACTTATGAATTTTTCTCCAGGAGCGCTAACATTCCCCCGCGAGATTAAATATAAAAGTTAAATACTATTGCAGGCGATAGTCATGATTAATTTCTTTTCACTGGACGAGTCATGGAGATTTTAAAATGGAAAGGGCGCGGCAAATTAGTAACTGGTGCCGGAGAACAAGACGTAAGCATATCAAAAATATTTTCGTTTAATTGAGTCATTTTTAGAGTGCATATTTGCTTACAGCTAATAATAACCTTTAAAGTTTCATTAATTTTTACAATTTTTCCTGGACGATCCTAATGCTGCGTAGAAAGTATTAGTGTTCAATTGCAGGCCTATAAAAATGTGAATCAGTTTTGAAAAAAATATGCTTGGAAGAAAAAAGTATAAATCAGCATGGGTTCGCATAAGAAGTGTTTCGGATTTTCGCTAGTCTATGCTTAACGTCTGAAATTTGCCAAGCCATGACATTTCTTGCTTAAATATCTGATAAATGCTGTTATTTATTAGGGTTCAAAACCTGGGAGCAAAATCAAGGATTTTTGGCATGGTTCATTGAATTTGAATAGATTGAATAGTAAATTGAACAGACAAAGAGTTGAAGTTGCGCCTCCTTGACCTTTTCGTAGTTTTTATTTGTTCGCAAGATCTCCTATTGATTAGAATGAAGTTTGAGGATTTATTTTCCATTTTTCACGAAAAACCGAAGATTAGTTTGGGAATAAGTACACCGAAAGAATTTCGTTGTCGAATCAAGAATATTCTTAATTCGAGGAAATCACATTGAAGAAGTTGAAGCTGGAAGAGTGATGGATATTTATTTTGTTTTTTACCATTGGCTCATATAAACACGTTTGAAACGTATCAAGTAGTACTAGTAGTGACTCTTCCGCTATGAAACTACTTAGGCTGGAGTTAGTCGTTATTGGAATTGCGTATACTGGTAGGGAGCATTAATACTTTTCGTAATAATAGTTTTTTCAACGTTGTTCCTTCTTTTTGAAATTGCAGAGCCCTTTTAATATGCGCCAGTACAATTTAAGCGTACTACGGCCGCCGGTGAGCAAAACAGGTCCCGGTCCCGCAACTCCAAAGACGACCATGCCGTACAAGTCAGCCGCCCAGTCGTTGGAGATCCTCCGACAGAACATCCAAAGAAATATCAACCAAGAAATTCAGACTGTCATTTCGAAATACATAGATGTAAGCTGAATGCAAAAAATACACGGGATTCTTTTTATTCATGAACAGTACATGTACTCATTATAACTGATGAAATTTTGTTGGCCTTTTTTCGTAGATGTTTTTTAAGCCAGGTATAGAAAACATACGAAATAACTTAGGACCTGATTCCGTCACGGACGATCACATCAAAGGGATGTGTCGTACAATTTTAGAAGAAGCCAAAGTTATGTATCCGGTGTATGCCAACTCTAATCCGTCCCAGAACTGTAATAATAGAAGTGCAATAGATGGAAATGATGCTGACTATCAGAATAGTCATTCTCAAAACCAAATTAAGCAGGAAGACATCAAGCCTCCCATTACCGTGAGCACATAAAAAACTAATCGGTTGATAATGGTGATAAAGTAAATGATCAATCATAAAATCATAATTGCACTCTTAATTTTGTTCTTTCGTCAGAGTCCTTCTGTTTCCACGGGCGTGAAGCGAGAGTCAGACACAGATTCTGAAGCTAGCTCTCTGTCGAATGCCAGTAAAAAGATGAAAAAGTCAGGAAACAAATCGAGCTCAGGCAACAGTTCTAGTAGTGCAAATAGCACTGCTAATGGGAATGGCTCTTCGTCCAGTAATAATTCTCAGAAACCCAAAAAGCCAGCAGGACCGTCCAGAAAACATGTGGCGCAGTGGGATGCAGCGAAACTTACTCCTGAAACTCTATTTATCATGGGGGCAAAGTAAGAGTTTTTTTTCATGTTTCGTTTGTGTTTAAAAATATTACAAACTATTTAAAAATGTTGGAATGCCATGTAAGTGCTTAAATTGTGCCATTTTTATTTCCAGGGCAAACAAGGCGTTAGGATTTGCCCAAACCCGTGGAAGGCTTTATGTGAAACACCCAGGTCTCTTTAAGTACGCCAGTGATGCTGATGACAAGGAATGGTTGTCGAAGAACAAACTCATGCCAGCCACTGGAGGAAGAGCGTACATTATGCTGCTTGAAGACATTGAGAAGTTGGCTCGGGACAATAAGTGAGTTTCCATTCTCGTACCAATTTTTAATAGCCTGATTAATGGCTTCAATATACATATGTATAAAAGGAGGGGGTTTAATTAATTATTTTCTTATTCGTTGAAGGTTGAACGTGACCATAAACTATGAGGATATCAAGGGTTTCCAAGTGCCAGACTTCATTTTGAATAAAATGAAAAGCTACATTTCCACCTGGAAGAAGCAGTATGCGGAAGAGACCCAGAAGACCACGACGACAACTGGTACATCGAGCCGGAAGAGCAATAGTTCAGCCAACTCAACCAGCAGCAGCAAAAGTAACAGCAACGCTAACGGTGGCGGAAACAATCAGTCGTCAAGCAGCTCCATGGCATCCTCTACCACCTCGGTTGTAACCAACGCAAGTATTAACAACAGCATTGCTACCAGCAGCACTAGTGTTGAGAGCACGACAACGTTCACAACACTGAACCCACCCCTCCCCCCACCGTTGCCACCGATCCATTCTCAGCAACCTCCAATGCAGCAACAACAGCCGCAGGCACAACATAATCCTCATGCTCAGCAAGGTCTCCAAACTTATCAAATGCATCCAAACAACGCGACCGTCATTTACGATCAAGGCTTCTCAGCGCCTCCGCCTCACGAAATTCCGGATATGCGAGAGTATAACATACACATCGAAAAGCCACCGCCAATGTATCCAGGGCATTCAAATCAGCAGCAACAACAACAGCAGCAGCATCCAATGTCACAAATGGCTCCTGGGCAGAGTTACGTCCACCAAAATCATCTTGATCCCATTGAGCAGGCCCTGAACAAAGGGGATTGGTCTTCTATATCTGACCGAAGCCTACTGCAGTATGCATTGCAGGTACATAATTATAATTCTCTCATTTAAAAAATTAAGATGTATATATTAATACGAGTTAATAATAATAATGTATATTACGATTCATTTTTGATTAACAGAGTACGAGAAATATAGGTTCCTGGGACCCTCAGGATTCATTTGATCTTATTGAGAGTGTAACAAACGGAGGATTAGGTGGCGGGGGGAATATGGGGGAGTCATCTCCTCTACTTCAGATTTCTTCCGATGGAGCCCATCTCTCAGCGCCTCCACTGGGTCCAGTCAGTCCTAGCTGCGAGCTGAGCGCTGTTCTGGATCAAGCTTTCCAGTATACCGATACGTAAAAAGGAGTATTCTTTCGCGAGTGCGTCCTTATCTATTAATTCGAGAAAGGATGCACTGAGTATGCAGACAGACAGATATTTGTATAAATGATTATATTTTTAGGTTTTACATGGAAAAGCTTAACGATATGATAATTATGTAGAGAAGAGTTCTATATTTAGTTACACTCATACAACTTCGTACATATTCAGATTCAGCTAGACATTTTCAACCTTAGATTTAGGTCCATGATTTACAGATTACAAGGAGATGTAACGGTAATATTAATGAAATTGGAATAGGAAGACAAGTTTATATATAAACACACACGTATATATATAGAGTATATATATATATATATATTTGTGGATCAAGTATTTTTCGCACATAACTGCAAAAGTCCCTGACGCATTGGCTATTTCTTAGATACCGCTCCAAAATTTAAATTATTTATTTACAATCAAGGAGAACACTTTTACTCCAAGGATTTTTTTTGTAGAGGAGTAAGGAATTCTGTATTATCATTACCGTACACCGTACCATAGATGCATACAGCATTAAATACAAATCAGTTTATGTGTTGTTGGTTTTTCGTATTTATCCATTTGTACGTACTTACCTTGCCTTAAATGCCTAATAATTTTAGAATGTGACATTAAGATCACCATTAAGTTAAAAAGTTATATATCAAGCGTGCGTTCAGCATCATCATGAGTTCTCACATCCACTTTTTGTTACTGCTGCCGCTGTTACATATATAGATTTCTCATTGTCTCTTTGTAGTTTTTATGAAAGCTGAAGTTTATGAAGAAGATTTTATTTAATTTTTATTACACCATAGGATAATATATTATTGATTACTGTACGCATATTTAAGCATGGCATATAATTTATATTAATATTATTACACTATTGTTACAATTATGGCAGTGTTGTGAGTTCTTTTTTTGTCCTGTTTTGGTTACAGCTTTATTTGAAACCGTGAAATGTTGTAATTTATATAATATTTCAAGAACTAAAGTTACTATCAGATTTCTTTAAAGTGAACACTTCGGTTCCCGATATAAGTAGGTACAATATACTTAACCGGTAGGGCATTTAAATTAATGTTTGTAAAACAGGTATTCCTACTACCTTCACGTACATTGTTACTTGGAAATTGTTTGCTATTTTTCTGCATAAAAAATCTAAATTCGGTATGGTAGGTTATAAAGTGATGTATGTTCATCGTCATAATCATCATCATCATGAAAGCATTTCATTGCGTACCGTAGAGTTGTGAACGAATTTGGGGTATCTTTTGATCTGGTTGTAATCAATTTTTCATAGGAAAGGGAATTCTCTCTGACAGCCTAATGAATGGTACAATATCTCGTACTCACTCCGTCACACTAGTGTCTTGTGCAATATAATACTGAAAGCATTATTTGCCGCAGGGCTTGCTTTAAAATGAAAAAAAGAAGAAATCGAAAGATATGATATTTTGGAAAATTGCATGAGTTGACTCCTCTGTTGCCATTGTGGTCAATGAATACGCTTTCTTGATGATGGTCGCCTGTTTGTAAAGCCATCATTTGAGCCTAATGTATTTGGTCTCGACTTTTCACTTTAATGAAAAATAAAGTGAATTATCATAGTAAAAACACATTATCATTTGCGCACAATACTTTTTTAAAATTTTCAAATATTTTCATGGCAAACGAAATCAAAATAAGCTGGACAAGCACTAACCTTCCAAACAAATCATTCACAAATATCGTCGCAAAGTTGATGCAGGAAGGAAGGAAACTCCGTTGATGTCTTCTCATTCCACTAAAATATATATAATTTGTATTCATCCTTTACGTGTCATCACCACCACCACAGTAGTAAGTAATTCAAAGTTATCGGAGGTAGGAAATGTCACCGTCAAAATGAAAGTTTTTCCATAAAGCATTAGTAGAGTTTTTGGCGTCTCCATACAAATCTAGATCGGAAAAAGAGAAGAAATATTTAACTTCCTCCAGTAATACTGCTCATCTATGTCAATTTGCATATGTCCGTCATAGTCATAAATGAATATGTATATATATTCTTTCCTTCCTCAGCATTCATGAAAATCCGCCTGGAGCTAGATGACTGACTCAAAAGGAAAAAAAAGTTTTGCAATTATGAAAGTCAATTTTGCCACTCTACCGGATGTCACAGCAGCCGCCAATAATACTTCAAATAATAAAGGAAAATATTTCCATTCTTTCAAGCGAGTTGAAGAATAAGAAAATTTAATTGTCTTCTATACAATAGGCGGAATTTCTTCATTCATTCTCCTCGCTCTCTTTCTCTCTCGCACACAATCAGTCAGTCTCATTTGCTGGGTGCGTTTATTTGCATTGCTGGTCAAGTTTTCCTTCTTTGCTGGATTGTGATGATAAGACGCAAACTTTCTTTTTCTTGAGAATCCAACATGCCATAAACTGGCATATGCACAGGGCAGAAGAAGAAGAAGATTTTCCAGGTAAAATGAAGACAAAGTTTGCTTATGCTTCATGCCATACTGGTGAAAATGGAAAAAAATAATGTAGTACCCCTTTCGATTTCGTACTATATAATAGATGTTTTTGCATTCAGCTATACTTATTTCCATTTATATCGCTTTCGCTATATACCGCTACATTTAATTCAAATCTGCGTCAACCTATTTACGCTCAACAAATTCCAAAAATGGGTGCAATTTAAAAAAAAGTAAAAAATATTTAATGGGCGATTTGTTCTTTTGAAAAATGAAAGCTACAATTGTTAAGGACACTTTATCCTACTTATTTATCGCTTGTTATTATAAGCACAAACTAGTTTTTGAGGCAGAATTGCACCTCCCATTCAAACCAAATGGATATGTGCGTGCATAAAACATGCACAGCATCAATAGGTTGGACTCCCCTTTAACATTTCGTATGAGAACAGTCCGGATTCTGTTGTTTCCAGTTTCTTGGAAAACAGATAGTTGGCCAATTTTGTAAAGACGCTTAGAATGCTAAGAACAACCAATGATTTTGGATTTAGAAAGCTATTTTGAGAGATTTTGACATCGTGGGAAAATGAGAAATCTTGAGCCAATTTAGATAAAAATTGGAGCGCCTGGTCAACTACGCGTTCCAAGATTTGCTCGTCGAAATTACTAAATTTAGTTCCTCAAATCCAACCATTGGAAACTTAGAATATCATTGGGACGCATTTAGGAATGTGGTGTGGACTATCATTAAAATTCATGCCTGCTGACCACGCTATTGTCCTCACCAATGAATTAAAATTCTTGTAAGTTTTGTCCACCATGAATCGCCAGTTTGCTGAGAACTTTGCTTCAAATAATCGGAAAGGAGTTTGGAATGCCGGTGTATGGTAAAAGGCATGTAACTTCCTTATGAAAGCGTTATTAGACGTTGCTATGCACGACAAAGGTCTTTTTCTCTAGGTATTAATTGACTATTGTTTATGAAGCCTTTTGTTTCCTCGGACCATTTACAATGCTTCATTTTATCTTATAACCCGTAGTTATAAAGAGCATTGTTTCTACTTTCCACCCATTTTAATATTCGTAAATTCCAACACTTTTAATGGCCAATTTATCCATACTTCTTACTCCGGCGCGTTTCCTATGATTCCCGAACAAAAGAAGTGTATTAGTTTAAATTATTGCCGCAAAACAAAATGTAAGAAATTTGGAAGAATTGTTTGCCCCAGAGTCTTACACAATATGGCGGAAGACAGCTTTACCATAATTTGATAGTTTCCTTAGGCGGTGGGATAGTTGCGACGATCATGACATCTTAAGTACATCCCGAAAAGAGAACAATGTTTTGAAACTATTTTTTTGAGTTTGAATACAAAAAGGAAAAAAAATCCCAGTCAACACTAATTCTTACTGGACCAGAGGAAAGTAGGATGAACTGGGAATTTGGAAATTCGCTTCGTTTACCCGGAATGTTACAGCAGATCAAGTTTTCACGGCGTTTTCAAGTTGCCCCAAAACCGACAAATGAGCATGGTGAACAGATAGGAAGGTGAAATCGCAACAATAGGGTCATGAGAAACTTTCTCTGTGAGGGACATGATGACAAAAATGTTATACCTGAATATTCGATCGTAATCTTTGCATGTGGCGTTATAAAATCATGCTCTAAGCGTTGGCACATGGATGAAGAAACTAAGGCGTTGCGTTATAATGAAGGAGCTACTTTCGGAAAATGTAATTCCGAAAACCTAATTTTACTCAGACTTTTCCTTTTGTATCTTTGATCATCGTCAATTATTGTTTTCTTGGAAGCGTGTAATAAATCCACGTTCGGATGTTGGCTGCATCTTGGTTGAGTCATCAAAGCCAGCGGTCAGAGAAGTAAGTAGCATTTTTTTCTCTTCACTTCTGCATGGCTCAGAACCCAGGAGCAGGAGTGGGACGATCGCATCTTCGAAAGACAATGCAATTTCGGATGCGATGTTTAGGCGAGCTGAGAGTGGGAGGGAGCAGGAGAGAAAAGGTTTGAAGAAGTGCAATGATAAGCAGGCAACGACACGGAAGTAACTTTTTTGTAAGGAGGAAGAATGATATAATAGGGGTAATTGTGGAACGAAATTTTTGTTGAAAATAATAATAATGCAGAGTAAGATGATTTATGGAAATCGTTAAAAGTCCTTGGTCTTACGGTACCATGAAACCGAAGGAATGAATCGCACACAATAACTCTCGACGTCAGAAGCAGAAGCTCGTTAAGGGAGAAATAGACATTGAATTCAGCACCGCCTCTTTCACGTCCCTTCAAGTGAAGTAGATAAAGAGGGAAACAAGAGGGACGCGTGGAAACACTACGCTCTTTACTTGCGAGCGTACTTATGAAAATACCCGTGGCCACACACAGAAAATATTTCTGTGCATCGTAATGTTCTGTTCCGTTAAAATGGAAAGTTTGGGTGCCACCCTTAACGAAAGAAAAAAAAAGTTTATTGCTGATGATGCTAGCTTTTGGTCGCCTTAGCGTTGGAATGAACTTACTTATGGGCACAATTTTCCCTTTCTCTCTCTCTCCCTCTCATCGTCAACTGACAAGAGGGAAGTGCTCACAAGAAGAAAAAGTTATCACTGACGAATGCAGGTAGTTTTCTTTTCACTTTGCTGCAGAGATTCTGTGTAGAACAAAAGGAGAGGAGAATTTCTGCACTCATCCTTGAGATAAAGACTACGAAACAATCAGTGCTTATGCATCAGTAACTCAGTTTGTGTCCACTCGCATTTAGTATTTGTTTGTTGAGGACTGGAGTTACCAAGTATATAAATGTTTTTTTTCTCTTGCTATAAAACTTTACACAAAAGATTTGGGGCAACATTTATTTTCGAAAGTGAACCGAATTTTTTTATCCGTAAAATACTCGTATTATTACAAGTTATTTAGACCCAAAGTTTTCAACTTATCCAGGTGCATTAGATCGCGGAGAGGATTCTGTTTATGAAGGAGAATATCGACACATTTATTTCTGTAGGAAACCCAAGAGTTTAGCAAGATAGCAAGATTCAGGTCTTCAGATTTAGTATCTCACGGAGTATTTATTTCCATATCAACTTGCATTATAAATACTTTTGCTCGTACGATATTCTAGTGTTTGATTTCATATTAAAGTAGAAGCCCGCGGGTCATAAAAATAAAAAAATATAGATAACAAAGTGCACTGAAATTAAAAAAGAGATGACGCTTCGCGAGTTGGCAGTTTTCATATTCCACTCTCTTTCCCTTACGTAATACATGTTTTTCATATGCGTCGTAATAATAATCGCGATAGCAAGTGCATACATATTTCATACAGAAGTAATTATTATTCGAATGAATGAGCTGCACTATATATAGCCAAAGCACTTTGAAATTGTGCTGATCCTCAAATTTAAATTATTCTGGCTTGGTGAAGGTTGAAACTCTCCCGTTCAAGAGACTCTT
>JAHZNH010001563.1:0-10308 GCA_027744355.1 Tyrannoseira gladiata | reverse complement strand
GCGTGAGCTTTGGCGAGTTTTTGTGGTTAACTGAGGCTAAATAAGGAAGTTGTAGAAGACAAGATGGGACTCAAAAGCATTCCTGAGGACTCCTGTGCGTTGGACATCGCTCCGGATTCCTTCCAGAAGAAACCACTTTTCGTCTGGGTAAGTAATTTTTAGATGCTGATTTCTAACTTGCGTCATAGATTTTATGAATGATGTGACATAAGGATGATAATTAAAAATGTTGTTGTTCATTAACTTTTCAGTTGCGTTCCTTTGCCGGAAGGGAACTAGATGAGGATGACAGCTTTGCAAACTTTGTGTCAAGCAATGCGTTAACTTACGCTTTAGAATACATGTACGTCCACCTTGAGATTATACTGATGAATGGCCGAGAGCTAATTTCTTGTTTCTTTTTATGATAACGCCCTTTTCCCTCCATTTTTTCAGTGGAATCGCCTCAGAAAATGAACAGTCATCTCTTCACTTGTCCGCAATCTTTGATGAGGAAAGTCAGCACCAATCCAGGAGCAACAAGTATCCATCCCACTTCGAGTCAGAGATAAAGTCCAGGATTCAGCAGTTGAATCGAATTTTTGTAGAGTTGATTTCGTATTATGACTATCATCACGGTCAAATTGTGGCTATTAAGCCTCCCAATACAGTCCATATATCCTCATCATGTCATCTCTGCGGCGTGAGGGAATTCGAGAAATTCCTGTTTCTTATCATGGGGGCAGCCATTCAAGGGGCTCAGAAGCAAGAGACCATCAAGAAGATTAAGAGATTTCCTCAAGAAATACAAGAGAGTTTGATCAACTGCATCAAATTGGTATGCATATCATGAATCATGAAAAAAATAAAAGCTTTTCGAATTTTCCTTCTTGTCTCTTCTTGCGTAAATCTTGTTAATTACATTTTACGACTGATGACCATTATTTAATTGACTTTTTCTCTGTTAAAAGATTGCTGATAGTCCTGAGCTTATCAATATCAAGTCATGGCAAGAGTTTCATGGTTTGGATGAGGACGAGCAGAAGAAAACGTATGAAAACCTGTTGGCCATAATTAGACGATTTCTGATTGAGAGAAATGAATCTATTCAGGTAGAAATTATTGATTGATTAATATGCGTTTAATTAGCGCCATACTGTAATTAAAAAAGATTAATGATTTTGTCAGATTAGTGAATTTCTATTTTTTTGTCAACTTTTAAATTGATACGTGTGTAGAACCAACTTCTTTCCGACTATTATGCTGGATTTATGAACTGTAGTCAGAGGAGAATTTATGAGAACAAGGGATGCGGCAGCTACTCCGACGCAGAGAAATATTCTGATGACACGCGGATGAGTGCGGCAATCCGCCAACTCAGAGAGGAACTGTAAGTAGTAGAGAAATAATTTAAGATACACGAAAAAATGTTACAGGAATCAATGAAAAATGTTTATATCACGGTAAAGATGAATGCTAATTCATTCTGAATTGTTGAAATTTTAAAAAAGGCAAGTGAAGTCGGAACTGCTTCAGGAATGCAGAGAAGAGCTAGAGATTACAAAATATCAAGTTCGCGATTTGGAAGCTCAGCTTACGGAGACGCAAATAAAACTGCGTGCCTACAAAAAAGCCAGGGATGAGCTAGATGTGTTGCGTGAAGGCCAAGAAAAGAACTCCAGACTTGAGTCTGAACTCCACAGACTGAAGACAAAGTTAGAAGAAGCGGAGCATGTTTATGAACGGGTTGAAGTTTTGGAAGTAGAAAATAGGTAAGACCGAGAAACTACTTATTCTTGAAATGGAAGTGTAACACGGGAATGCGGAAATTGGAGGAAAGCTCTTTTGAATGAAATAGAAAGAAAATCGGAATGATAAAAATATTTACACAATGTACTTTTGGTTGGTCTTATAGGAAACTCCAGTTACAACATGACATGCTCGTGGATCAGATCAGTTTCCTTTCACTAGATAGACCGAGTCTGAGTTGCTCCGGAAGCGGAATTGGTATCGTTCCAAGTCTTTCTGTTGATCTCGATCGTACTCTGACCCTGGATGAAGATAAACTTTTTGATAGCGAGGAAGAAGATGAGGAGCCATCTGTGAAAGAGAAACTAGTTGAAGCTAAGGTGGCTTACATTTTGGGTGAAACTTCCACAGAGAAGAATAACGAATCAATTTCATCTGAACCTGAGCCCTTAGCAGAGGAAAAAGCCGATGATGAGAAAAATGATGAATCTCAATGTGCCCCAACTGAGAAAGATGCAAATGAAGATGAGGTCAAGGAATGTGACACTGTGGGAAATGAGTCGGATTTCAATTCAAATTTGCAAAATGGACTTGAGCAAGACGAGGCAAAGGGACCGTTGACTTCGACCCCTTTGGCAGAAAGCAAGCACGTTGAACAAAAGTCACAGGAAGTACAAACTCCTTCGTGTTCCCCTAAGAGGAAAAAGAGAACAGCGATGCTGAATGTTAAGAGAACAAAGAAGCCAACAGTTTTCATTCCTGTTTTGCCGGGTCAGCGTTTAGTTCCTGTAGTACCGGAAGAGATGATTAGCGAAAATTTCAAAGGTTTGGATGACTCCACCGGTGGCAGTCCTTCAATTAAAGTGTTCAAAATCTATAACGTGAGCAGACACACTGCACGAAGGCGATCTGCCGGAAAGCCGAAAAAATTTAAAACTCCAAGCGGGTAAGTGTAATTAATATATATCCCCAGATAACTTAAGTGATAACTTAATATTTTTTTACTAAAACTCGTTTTTAATTTTATTTTCTTAGACGTCAGCTCAACGAGAAGCAGGTAGTGCCAAACCTAGACATTGGCAACGAAGCAGACGAGGAACTCAGTATTAGTCCAAATGGTCCGCGCAACGAGTCAGACTTAGATTCAAACATCGATGCTTCAGGGCAGACTGAAAAGCAATTGACGGCAGACAACGAAGAAATTTATTTTACGCCAGATCCAGGTGTAACTCATGCGGAAGGTTCTCCCCCAGAAGTTCCACCCGAACCTCTTCGAGTCCCTTCACATCACTCATCTCCCAACTCGCATTATGGAACCACGACTACATTCCCAATCACAAATGGAATTAGAAATACCCACACTCATCATGTGACCTTCAGTCCAAACGACGTGCCTAATCATGATGAAGAGGAGCATCACAGCAACCACCTCACAATTTACAACCATCTCAACAACAATAATAATAACAATGTCATTAAGGATCCTCAACAAACTACCGTTCAGCTCCCACTTTTGAGAATTTCTAACGGAATTAATATCTCCCTCCAGCATCTCCGATACAGAAGAGGAGGACGAGGTTCAGAAGAGACTGCGATCAGCGTTCAACATCCATTTACAACACCAGCAGCAGCAACAACAACAACACCAGCAATATGTTCAACAGATTCCCTTACCTCATCCCCAGAGTCCTCCTCACGTTCCTTCTGGATCACCGTCCATTCCAACCGCGCAATTCAATAATAATGACAACGAATTCAGTTTCAGTGATTGCAACATTCAAGTCAACCTCAGAAATAGTTCAGTGAAACCTTCGACGGCATTTATTAACAAAATATCAACCCTGGCATCTTCCAACAGTTTCGGAAGTGGAAATGGTGGCCCAAGTGGAGGAATTCTGCGAACATCTATTACTCCCAACGCTAATCCCGCACACCCTCAATACTACCACGCTTACGTCCCTCCAGAAAGCTCTTCAGAAGACGACGAGTCTGTCTGGTATGAATATGGATGCGTCTGAAAAAAATTCAACGAAAATCAACTCTCAAGTCAAGGAAAGCATAACAAAGGTTAAGCTAAGTAGGATGATAAAATTAAGCGAGTCAACACAATTTTAGTAGTCATTTATTACTGAACAATCACGTTTTATACCAAAATATCTTATTATAATGGTAATCAAGTATCTACTTAGCTGTACTTATTCTGATCCAGTAAAAGACATACGGCTTAAACCTTTTTTACAACTCTTTACGTGCAGCACCTAGCACTTTTTGAGATCAATTTCTATCGCTTTAAATCAGGACTCTCTAATTTTAGGTCTACAACGTGAATTCCAATTTTATACAATGCATGTCACGTAGGTTCTACAGATATGTCCAGTCGATGCAAAGAGGTGCAAGAATTTCAGATCGCAATTGCAATTTTTTTAGATTAATAGGTTCCAGACGATGGTGATGATTGCATCGAATTATGCATTTTAAATTTTGTATTATTTAGTCGATAACATTTTAGGCAATTGAATTGAAAGAATTAATTCTAAGATTTTTTTAAGATAATGGTTTTTATTAAGAGACCGCAACTTGTTTATGTACAAAAGCCGAATGCATAATTAATTAATATAAACTTATTGTTATTATCCAGTATCGTGTTTCGATCGTGTAGTACTATTTATAGTGCCCATTCTTAATTATTACTCCATTTTTTAAAAAGCGAAAATAAATAAAGTTTCGAGTTTCGTCGAGCATATTTTTTCTTCGATTTGGGCTTTTGGCTTTGGAATCCAAAATCCGTACAACTTGATCTACAGAATCATTTAAGGTAAATTGCTTTGTATTAACAACAGTACGCTTGCATTAAACCAAAAAACTTTTTTTGATTTGGGAAATGCCTTAAATTACGCGGAGGATGTTTTTACGCAGATACTCGACTCTATAATAAGTGGCGAGATTAAAGTATTTAAAATCATACAACTATGCATTTCGTCATACAAATACAATCACGTCTGTTTACATGCGAGTTTCAACTAGGAATCTTTAAAAGCATATTATGCCTTACGAAAACTGGACATCAATCAAGGGAAAATTACTTCCATCACGCACACTCCTAATCCACAAAGACGCATGTTTACCCAGCGAAAATTACATGTTCACGGCCGCGGTCATTCACAAAGTATTTTCCTGGGATGGAAATCATTAATTTCGCAACACTTTCAGCAATGTATATAATTTTAATGGATGAAGTAAACCAGTACATTCATGATCTTTCGAAGAATTACCTCTGACCTCGCTATTCGTGGGACATTCCTAATGGACAATAAGTGCGAGCTTGCACCACATGTAAATAATATACCCTTGCTTATTATACTCTACTCTTACACTCACAATAAGACTCCTTATACTTCATTTACGTGACGAAAACATCTTGTAATTTGTGAGAAATAAACTAATCGTTGGTAGGTTTCCCTCTTGAAAACACCATCACTTGATAGAAGGAAACGGCAAAGTATTTAAACCTTACTTGCATGAATGGATGAAAGAATGTCAGAGGAGATAACGTGATCACAATACTTAGGCAGCCAACCAGACTACCTAAATATGATCGTCTACACACAATCTTTGCTAATTACAACAGAAAAGAGATTTTGGCAATACACAATAAACAACCAAGTTCTCATTTCCACATAAATTATTCATCTTAATTCATGTCCTCATTCTGATTTGCAGAAGCATCCAGGTTCCAGAAAGATGCAGATTAAGAAGTAAGTCGTCTGAAGATTGTACCCTCGTAATTTGGATAAGCCTGCGAAAAGTTTGTTTCCTTTTCGGAGCTACCCTTCCATTTTTGTTAGTTCGTCCAGATTTCTTCGCAACTGCTGAGTGAATGTGAATTAGTTCCAGAGTCTAGACTCGTTCGGGGCAACTTGAGATTTCGACAATTAAACATGGTGCACACAAACGGGAACGGTACAGAAAAGCAGGGAGATTCCGAGGAAACTTCGGAAGTGCAGGTGGACGAGCTAGAAGAGTTCAATGCGATTTACCCGGAAATTGTGAGAGTTCTGGTGGAGAAAAATGACGAGCTCATGCCAGACATGGAGTACGGGACGGATTGGATGGTCAAGGTTTTGGATTATAACATCTGCGGAGGAAAGAAGCTCAGGTAGGGAAAAGATCATCAAAATTGCGGAAAAATATGGACCTTCAGGAATATTTCCAGAGCTTTGATTTGATTTAGGGGCTTAATGGTTCCGGTCACGTACAAGAGTTTGGTTGAAGATGCAACCGCAGAAGATATGAAGTTGGCTTATGTCCTGGGGTGGGTGGTGGAAATGGTAAGATCGAAAAAAAATTCAAGAAAAATTCATGTTAGTTAAAGCTTTGAGAAATTTTAATACAATCGCGTTCGCTATACAGCTTCAGGGTGCCAGTTTAGTCGCAGACGATATCATGGACAACAGCGAGACTCGACGGGGAAAGCCGTGCTGGTACAAATTGAAGGACGTTGGGATGCTGGCAGTGAACGATTGCTTCCTGCTGGAGATCCTGTCGTATAAATTGCTGACCATATATTTTGGAGAGAAGCCTTACTACATAGACCTAAATAATTTGATCCATGACATCATCCTCAAAACGATTTACGGACAAGGGCTCGATTGCCAGACGGCCAGATGTGAAAGCATCGTCGAATGGTATGTCATGGCACACGAATCTAAAATTTTTGCGAGTGCCGTTCACCTTCATTTATGAATTACAAGTAGTGAATCAATTTTAGAGGTGCTCCCCGGAGCAGCTCAAGTTCCTGTTGGAGAACTACGGAATTGATGATCCGATCAAGGTGGAGAAGGTCAAGAACCTGTATAGGGATTTGGAACTAGATGATGTGTTTGAAGAGTACGAGCGGGAGGCTCAGGAAACAATCACGAGTAAGATGAGGGAACTTCCTGAGGATATCTCGGATGATGTTTTCAGGCAGCTCTTTGCGAAGATTTATCAGAGGAAAAAGTAAATTAATTTATGGATTACCGCACGTCGCAAGTGTGCACGATTAAATTTGGAACCTTTTGAAAAAAATATTTCCATTTTATTTAATAAATACGTAAAAGTGCGTATGAGGTACGAATTATTGAATAACTTACTTATTTTCCAAGCATTCTTTTCAAAAGTTCGGTTCAGAGTTCACCCTTCCTCGAATAAACGACGAAGAAGATCGTCCTCTGCAAACAGAATCTGAGAAATATTGATAGCCGATTTCTCCCAATTTCCAAGGATGGGTCCGTGTAGAACTTAATTGTTGCACATGAGGAGGAAAATTTTGTCAAGTAGGGGTCCCGGAAATTATATTGCATTTTACGCCACTGATTTTTTAATCCCTCGAGATAAAATTATCGGGCGACTTCCGTGGTCGAGAACAATCATGTCAAGAGTAAAGATGAGAAAAAGGAGAAATGGATACATGAAGAATTCTAGGAAGGAGATAGCATTCCGATACTGAATTATAACCAGCAAACCCATGATGATCACAAACGCATGCGCGATAAAAAGAGTTGGAAGGAAGATATCATGAAGTCAATCGTTGAAAAGTTTGGCGAGAAGTTGAACCTGCCGATATAGCAGACACTGGCGGCGCACCAGAAGTTTGTGCCAGGTTACATCCTTACGATAGTTGGAAATAAACTTGGATTCCATTCTACATAAAAAATTATTAGAACTATATAGGGCATGTCTGACATTATCATTGTGTACGAGGGATTGCAAAATTTTGATATTGACCTGATAGTTGTGAGGAAGTAGTTTATTTCAGTCACACCCACCACCACGATGGCGCAAACCAACACTCCCGAGGCAAAATTAACGTAGAGGAACATGCACTCGACACAAAATGACAGGGGTTTTAATCCCAAATCATGAAAATTTGATGGAATTTCTCCTTGGATGTGACAAGTTGATGAAAGAAAGGAGTAGATGAATTGGAGAGAACACGGAAAAAGCCAGAATGTCATCGCCAAGGTGCATGCGGCTGCAGGAGTCCCACACGTGAGGAAGAACATCGCCAGCGTATAAAATAAAAAGTTTGAGTAGATGAATTGGGGAGAACACGGAAAAAGCCAGAATGTCATCGCCAAGGTGCATGCGGCTGCAGGAGTCCCACACGTGAGGAAGAACATCGCCAGCGTATAAAATAAAAAGTTGAAGGCGGTTTGCTCTAAAATGATCAGAATCAGAATTAAGTATGATTTTTTGAATTAATTATGAGTTACATCAATTAACATTTTTCTCACCATTGCCACGAGTTCGTTGAAAATGTTGGTGGTTCATCTCTACGATGCTGTTGAAAAGCATGCAAATTTCCTGATGTCGCAGGTAAGTATTCGTGTTTAGGAGGGTGGCTGAATAGTGGGCAATAATCCAGAAGCCGAATGCAGTGATTTCAGTTATCTTCAAAGTCGTCGAGATAAGACAGTAAATTAGACGGAGCGTCAGAATAAGAATCCAAGACACAGAACCAAAGTACCGAAAGTACCAAATGTGGAAGGCAGGGTCATCTTTCCCCAAGAATTGAAGTGAGCCGATATCGGTTTTGCCTTTTTGGTTGTGGGCCCACTTGTAAGGAACGTTCCCCATAGTAGTATGCATGCTTGAGGTAAAATTTGAGCAGATTGATACACTTCTTAGTCAGCATTTTCAAGCTTTCTAAAGCGATTTAATTAAATCGGCTTCGACACTGCACTGGCTCCAGCACTTTGTACAGAGATTTTTACCCCTCTAGGTTTCTATTGATTCACGGAATGCATATTTCGCCTCTAGGAAGAAACTCGGTTGTTATACTAAATGGGAAGAACCACTTACCCAAGGATTATAATGAGTAAACATCCGCCCAACAGTAATAAGGCTGAACTACCTGTCAGCCCGCTTCAATAAATACCACACCTTAGCAAATCGAAATTGATCAATAAATATTAATCCACCATTGGCGTGTGTTTGTTACATGTTATGTTGATATCTGATGTTTCGTTCTAGTGTCATCCCCCAAATATAACATTGATAAAATCGTAAAACTTTCCATGTTAGATTTGCCCCAAACCAATAGTTGTGCAGAGATCAAGAAAATGATTTAAGAAGAAAACGTTCGCTAATTGCAAAGGAGCGTGGTTTCATTAAAAATTGAATTCGCAGACACACTACCGCACCTCCTTCCTTCAATTTCCTTCTGCATCCAACCTTCTTGCGTTAACAACGAAGAAAATCGTTCGTTGCAGACAGAATCTGAGAAAAATGGAGAGTCGATTCCTCCCAATTTCTACCGAAGGCTTTGTGTAAAATTTGATGGTAGCACAGGAGGCAGAAAACCTTGTCAAATAGGGGCTTCTATAGTGGTACTGCATTCTACGCCATTGATTCTTAATCCTTGTGGAGTAGACGATTGGGCGACTTCCATAGTCTAGGACAACGGTATCAAGCACTAATACGAGGATAAGGATGAACGGATACATGGAGAATTCTAGGAATGAGATCGCATTCCTGTACAGGATAATAACAAATAAGCCCATGATAAGGTAAGATGCATGAGAGAGGAATAGGGTTGGAAGGAAGGTATCGTGGAAACACTCATTGAAAACTCTGACGAGCAGTTGAACCTGTCGATATAAGAGACACTGCCGCTCTACAAGTAGCCGATGCCAGTTCACGTCCTTTCGGTACATGCAAATCAGTTTCGATTTAAGTCTGAAAATCATAAGATAAAAATCGTTTTTTGAATATATAAAAGGGTTATCCTAGATTTCAGGCGTTGAAGTGAAATGAAACATAAAGTGCATCTAGGGGTACTTACTTAATGCTCATCAAAAAGTTGTTGATTTCAGTCACTCCCGCCATTAAGATAATGCAAACGATCGCAGCGGAGGCAAAGTTAATATACAGGAACAAGCATTCGACGCAAAATAAAAAGGATTTCATTCCCGTGCCCGTATGAACGCCAGAGATTGTTCCCGTTCCGTGGACTTCACATGCGGAAGAAAATACGGAGTAGATGAATTGGGGAGAACAAGGGAAAAGCCAGAAGGTCATGGTCAGTGCGCAAGGAGCCACTGGAGTTCCACATGCAAAGAGGGTTACTCTAATTGCGTGTAGCAAGAAGTTATTTCGCGGTTCCTCTATAGAAAAATAAGGAGAATAAAAAATAAATTCAAACAAGTTTTTAAGCATAAGTCAGGTTTCCGACGGTTTAATTTATGACTGATAATTTTCCATACGTTTGCTGCGGAAGTGGCGGTAGTTCATCTCAATCATGCTGTTAAAAAGCAAGCAGATTTCACCATGCCTCAGGTAAGTATTCAAACTGACAAGGTTTGTTGCATAATAAGTGGTGAGCCAGAATCCGAACGCTGTTATTTGCGATATTTTTAAAGACTTCCAGAGCAGGAAGTAGGTTAGTCGAACCGTTAACACAAGAATCCAAACCCATGAGCTTATATGTCTCACATCAGACTTGGGCAAATGAAGTGGCTGACACACAACCACCACACATAATTTTCCCCCCTCATCGGTGAACCCACCCCACCACACATAATTTTCCCCCCTCATCTG
>JAHZNH010001561.1:0-10021 GCA_027744355.1 Tyrannoseira gladiata | reverse complement strand
CCTCGCAATGTTGGACAGAGTGGAGCAAGAAAAGGGCGTAGCTCCACAAAAGCAAACTTTATACATACTTCAGTCAGTCAAGCAATTCATCGTCCCTACTTTAATATGACGATGGACCGATCAAGTAAGCATTTTGCTTTGCCAGGCCAGGCCAGGCTGGGATGCACTTTTGATTATCAATTCGATTTCACTGGGCCATGTCAGTAGAACTTCGGAATTGGATGAGTCCTCTGGCATCCATGAAAAATGGGCAAAGTCATTCGGAGACGCACTTTCAGCTTCAGTCATTCATTCTCCCGCTCGATTTGACATTCTAGAGTGGAATCTGCTCGACCGATGAAGAAGAGAAGAAAAGAATGAGATGATAATTTGACGGTGGAAAATTGAAGGCTACGCCATCAAGTGTGAATAAATACGCTCATTGGTTTTTGTTCAGCCCTTTATCGGCGTGACTAAGAATGCCCCAGTGGCCAGAGTGCAATTGTCCAAAGCGATGGAACGGGAATATTTAGTCCGCTTACGCAACAGATGAGATGGAGTGGAGTGGAAGGAGATGATGAGGACATTGTTGAAAATGGGAGCATCTCGCCGAGATGAAGAACGTTTTGTGTCATCATCATCGCCATCGCGGATCATATTTTTTGGGACTCACCCACGCCTTCTGAAGCAATCGTACTACTTAGCACAGCGAACCAACAAGCGGAATCGATTCCTTTGCAAAAAAATAAAGAATCAGTGCCTCCATTTTGTTTGTGCGACAACGTAAGTAAGTATTTAGCTGCACAAATGATCATATTTAGCTGGTCGTTTTACATTCCGAAATGAGTACGCCATGCCATACCTCTAATCACAATCAAGTATGAGAAGTGCCCTCAACAAAAGAGTGCGACTACGGCCCGTGTATGCGACTCATTACAGGAGATTATGCATTTCGGTTGAAGGGGGGACGAAAATGAGATACATTCCATTTTCCCCTGTAAGCAGCTATAAGACGAAGGGGGAAGGAGGGGACTGACTGGTCCTCTAGGTACTCGGTCGCTCGTGTAATCGCCAAGAGATTGTTCTTTTTTTGTCTCTCTGGTGCGTGGGCATCAATTTGGAAAGTGGAATCCACTTCGGCGAACGATTAAAGCGTTGTAAAAGGAATGCAAATGACATGTCATGTAATGATGACGTAGTCAGCCCGTCCCCTCCTTCAGGAACTGAACTCAAAGTCTGTCGAGTCGAGTCAACAGAAATGAAAAAAAAAATAAACAATTTCTAATCGCTTGTGTATTATTGGAGACTCGTTCCAAAGAGCTCTTCTCGCACCAATTAGATAAAGTTCTTCTTCTCACCTCCTCAAATTCTCAATTGCTCATTCACTTCTCCTTTCGAAAACGTATTGCCCAGCACCCAGTGCACAGGCCCTCATGCACTCTCGATCCTGCAGTTGTCCCCAGCCTCGCGTCAGGTCACTACTACTACTACTACTACTACTACTACTACTACTACCGCTCACAACAATTTAAAAGCGGTTTGCGCTCATACACGATTTGTGAGAGTGTTGTCAAGCGTTGCTAAACGCCAGCTTTACATGTGGGATCGTATTTTTTTGTTGAGATGGTGGAGAAACAAGCGGTGGACGAGAGAGATCTCATTGACCCACACCTCCATATTTGGAAGGTTGTGTGCGGAGTAGGTACATTCGAATGAGCTGTCGAGTACAGCTACTTATAAGCAACGAGTACATTCTCGTCGCCATAAGAACGACCTTTCGTTCGCGAAAAAAAATCACAGACGTTTAAATAGCCAAAAAATGGATTTCGATTCACTCACTTCACAATAACGCATGCATTTGTTCTGCTTACACGGGCTCGTTTGCAAATTACTTGAAGCCGTGGATGGAGAGATTTTGCAAAAAAAGGAACAACTTTCAATGTGTAGGTTTTATGGGGACCCAGCCAAACGAGACCGGCCATATAAATCCGAAATGCTGTGCAATCGCAGCCATATCGTGTTATCATCATCATCATCATCTTATTCTTCTTGACGTGAATAAAAGAACGTTGAACGGAGTAAGTAAGCACTGCTCCTCACATTTTTGGTCATTTGCTCTGAAAAGAAATAGTGCCACGAGCGAAATTACACAATCACCATACTACCTCGACTGCTCGGGGTAGAGCCACACGGGTGGATTAAATGAGCTCATCAACATCATCATCTACTTATTTCTACTTGTGATTGCACTACTTACTTCTTTTCACAGGGATTTCCAAGAAAACACCAAGTGCAGCTGGCTGACTGAGACTGGGAAAATGATTCTCGGAAATTAATTGATAGTGATCTCTATGCAACCATGCTACGCATCACTTCAAATGACATTGCCGAGAAGAAACTCGCTTCATCTGGCGACTCAGATATAGTTTGCAATTTTTTGGTGGTTGTCATGCAAACTCCCACGTACCCGGACGATCCACCCCGTTCATTGTCCTAGTCCCACTGAATTCATGCACACTGATTCTGACCAGTTGAGAAAAGCGCCAAAAGAGAAAGGCTGAAGGTCTTTGGTAGGTAAGCTCCTGACACGGAAAAGGTGATGTGGTGAATGGTGGCGAAAGATGAGAGTGACCAGTTCCTGGTCTTTTATTCTCTCCCAAAAATGTCCTCGCTGAAAATGATTGGATGGAGAGGGGGCATCAAGTCCTGTTAGCTCATAAGTATTTTTGTTCGGCGGATTACCTCACTCTTGGCCTTTTGTTCGAAAGTCAATAGTGACTTGACGATGGTGAAAAGATGATGGCTTAGAATGTGTCATGCCATGCCATATTTACCATTGGCATCAAAGAAAGAAAGCACGAACAAAAAGGCACTCTGACTGACTTAGGTGGGAGCTATAGATGCCAGTTCCAAAAGCCAAACAATCAACTCGTCATCCAAATCCAAATATGAGCAAAATTTGAAGTTGCGCTTCGCCTGTCCAATCCTAATTGCGATTAGCCGTGTGCCATCCTTCCCAATAAAAAACTAATTACACACGAGATGAGCAAAAAAAAATGGAGAATCAGTGTTGCCCATTGATTTGATGAGGGTGAGTTTGTGCTTGATGAAGAAGAATTCGAACGGTTCATTTTGCTCGCCACACATCACACATCTTGATTCACTCAAAGGCTAGTCGAGGGGCAGGGGATGAAGAAGAGAGGAGATGAATGAAATCTCCTGAAAGATCCGCTCGAAATGCTCATCACAGTTATTAAGCTTTCAACATCGCCTTGCTTGCTAATCGATCGTCCAGTGTGGCTCGGTGAAGAGCGAGCAAATGGTGATTGATGCATCAAGAGTCATAAATGAAAGCCCGTTATGCACTCATCGTCCCTTCATTAAAAAAAAAAAGAAAGAACCGGAAAAGGCGCACAAAAAAGTAATTCTTATTTGATTTCCATTATCGGTCCTATTCACGGTCCGGGCACGATCATTAGCGCGAGAAGAGAATTGGGGAGTTTCTGTAAAAACTACTGACTCGCCGTTTTGGCTACTCGCCACAAAACTAACTAACTAAATACACCAATCTGTACCTATTTAAGAGCTCATCCTCATCATCATCATCATCATTCATCTCGACCATTTTCATTAGATTGCATGACTTGGTCCAATCAATAGACGAGGCTGCTCAAAAGATCCTCTCGTGTAATAAGTATTCATTTCCCACCGACATCTCGGACCAAAATCATTCATGAATCCTTTCATCCGTTCATTATTATTATTATTATTGTTCTCATTCATTCTGCGTGTCTGGTTGTCGATCAGGGACTGGCTTAATTAAGTCATCACATCACACTCGACACGACCGAACCAAAACATCACATTCGACGAGAAAAGGAAGTGAGTTTCATTTCGCGAGTGAGCACTTTAATTCGCGGAATGTTAATTCATTTGCTCGGCGCAATAACTAATTAAGAAGCATGACCAAGGCACTCAAGAAATCGTTTCCGTATGACTTGTACATTTTATTAAGCCCTCTCGTTATGAAATATAAAGTGACGGCATGAAAATCTCGTGAGAATAATCGGATTGAATGGCGGTGATGGTGATGACGCCACCCCCGAAGAATTCGGTCGTGATCAGAGTCATGCGTGATTTTGAAATGGCCATTACGCCGAGATGAGTGTCATTTTTCTCGGATTTTTTTTATTTAATTGAAGCTCTGCCTCTCATGGATAGTTTCATCAAAAGTTTGATGCAATCTCGCTTCTCATTCCAGGAAAATTAGTGTTCCCCCACACAGTTTTTTAAACTTAAAATTTGAGCATTACCTCATCCTGGCTGGACAACGTGAATCGAGGAATTCGACACGGATAATTAAAAAAGGTGTGAAGGAACTTTGGCGATATTGGATTGTTTTTTTTTTTGCGGCAGTCATCATCATCTTCACGGATTGAGCACTACAATTTCGGAAAATTGGCGATGTGATTTCTGCATGCGATATAGCAAAAAGAAATTGCTCCAAAGGATTGCAATTACCTGCCGAGCAAAGTGCGGCATGGAGACACTATTACAAGGGGAAAATACTTATTTGCACAGAAGAAATGATTATGCAAAATTGCAAGTCTGGACTCTTAGCATTCGCATAAAATGTGGATGGAGATGGGCACTTGGACCCCGATTCGTATCTTTCGGTCACCTATCATCATCATCTTAATTTGTGCGTCATCTCTGCTCTGTTTATCTCCACCACCACCACCATCATCATCATCATCGTGATCGTGATGATTATGCTGATCAGAGGGAGAGAATTGTTTTGCGTGGCATTGTTACCATTATTTAATTCTGCTCCTTTATCATGAGAATAGCTGCAGGGAGCCAGAGCGAATGTGTTGTGGTTGCAATAAATAACAACTCTACAACTTCATCAATTTTTCCCCCGACAACTATTTCATTTTTTTGTTTCACTTTTGTGTCTCTCGCTGTGGATGTGATGTGATGAGAAGCGGGGCTTCTTCCCCATGCCAAGCCTTAGCATATTTTCACTCTCGAGCTCCTCCATCCTCGCCTTCTAATTTCTGAAAATGAACTCATTTTCTCCTCGGGTTTTTGAGGGGGATACTACCGTTCGCATATTTTTGCACACCCGATCTCAATAAAGTGTTTCGTTGGGTTGGTGAGGCATTCAAGGCTCCTAGTGTTTTGGAGCGGCAGCACGATATTCTAGTCTTGTCATTGTTGTCTGCACGCCACCACCAACTTCTTTCGCTTTCGTCGAGAGCAATTCACAACTCACATTCCCGAGATGGGAGGAGGGCGCTCGAGAACTGTGAATGAGGTGCAAACTTTGCAGAGTTCGTTACGCTTGCTTTGGAAGGATGCTGTCTACTTAGGCCCTGGCTCTTGCTTTTTTTCAACGCATTTAGCAGATACGGAATATCTATAGTTAGTCCCTTGATCAGCGTTGAGATCAGTCCTTGTGATGTTTATAAGTACTTAATGCTGCGAACACTGTCGAAGACAAGACACGGTGGCGATGATGCAATCAGCCGAAGGATTGGCCTATGTCAACGCTTCCCAAGCCCAGTCGCGAACTTGCTTCACAGCAGCGCAGCAATAAAACTTGTGCTAACTAAGTGCCTGCTATAATTATACCGACCACAGCAAATTAAAGAGCAACTCATTGTAATGTTAATGTACTCAGTCAGTCAGTAATAGTATTTATTGCAGAGTTCGGGGAGGAGCCTATCATTTATCTTCATCCGTTTTTCCTTTGAATTTTAAAACGTTTTAAAATTGATTCGCTGCCTCTGCCGTTGATTCCTGAAGGAGCAGTGATCACTGACTTCATCGCTGCGAGGGATTTATGCACCATGAATTATATTTCTTTATGACGTACTAAATACTAAATACTTGCATAAATGCCTCCTTCTTTTCTCTTTCATCTGCACCACTTTCAACGAAGAGGGTAGCTATAGATTTACTGACTAGCTTTGGATGCTTCCCTTCCCTTCCTCCACTCATGCAAAATCTGCCCCTCTTGGCTTGTTCTAGACCGCTCGCTAGGAATCGGATTCAAGCCAACGAAAGGACCAGAGTCGGCCAGTTTTATGATTGCCTTTGGATTTGCGATTCCAACTCATCCTGCCCGCTGCTGGCTCTTGATGAAATATTGTGAAATGAGTGTGAGAAATGGCAATTCATCTCGGAGGGATGCGCGCAGCTTGAATTATTTCATTGCAGCGGAGAGATAGATGTTGAGATCCCCGCTCCAATCTTGAGGAATGTAAAGGAGGAGGGTGGACGCTCATAATATCATAGCTTAGTGCTCGTGAGGCGAAGGAGCGAGCAGATAACCTTCTTCTTCCCAAAAAAACTCATCCCACCACAATTATAATCTAGAGCACGAACAAATTCTGAGATAATGAATGTGCACGCTAATTTATGGAGTTTTTTTTGCAAAAAATTATTTGGTGGTGGCAGCACTCTCTCTTTCTTTCCTCCTGTGTAGCTGTGCGAATGTGACTCCCTAATTCCAAGGAGGAGACACATGTGTCTTCACTGAGATTCCACCATTCGCGTTCATCTCACTTCTAAATCTGGTGCAGTCATTTTGAAATTGATCAGCTTCGGAGCTACTTACTTCATGGTGGCAATCTTTTTTAATAATATGCCAGTGCAATGGGGAAAATTATGAGGGGTAATGGAGAGTGAAACGACACACAGAGCTGAGCTTGAAACTTGAATCCACTTATCATCGCGAAAAAATAAATTATGCAGGTAGGTTGATTTGCACACGGAGAAACAACAAGTGGCTAATCACATTTTCTAGTCATCTTTTCTTCTTGCCAAGTAATCTAATCATAATGTTTGTGCGTTGAACCAATTTCGATGATAAGGGTTGTCTCCTGCTGCTCATTTGATTACCCATCATTTATTTATTATCTCACGTCCCGCAGTCCCCACTCCACATCTCCATTCCAATTGCATTTGATGAGGGCCTCAGATTCTGATTTTGATTCATGGTTGCAGAAAACCCCTTTCAAGTCTATCCATTTGGCCCCGAGGACACCACATTTTGGAGCTTTCAAAAATGTGCGCAATAAAACAATATCAGTTTCCAATTGTACGAACAAAGTCTGTTCTTGTTGCATGTGACCGAAATGCATAAGAACTATAATTGGAGGCGACAAGATGAGAGTGTAAATCGCCGTAGTGACACGCTTTTCCACGGTAAGGATGTCACCGTAATTTGAGATAACTGCGCCGTTGCGTTGCCACAAAAAGAAATGTGCATCAAGCATGGCGGTTAGAAAAGGACTACTGAACTGACTGCAAATAGATATATTGGCCAGGTGATGCGATACGAAGTGGCTCATCCTGGCATGGATTCTCCATTGTTGGCACACATCGTTTTCTGAAGTGGATGGATTCTCTCTGGTTGCGACAAAAAGCGTTTATTTCGCTCGCAACTCCATTTTTAGAAGATGACCCATGAATAAAGAAGAAGAAGAAGAAGAAGAAAGACTCAGCTGCCCTCGTGGGACAGTCCCCTAGAGAATGGGAGGCACTCAATTGGCGACGCGGTGTGGTGCAGCAGTAGTGTTTTGAAATGTGGCTGTGAACACAAGAGCGAGTGGAGCTCTTCCTGCGGAGAGCGAAATCTGGCGAAACTCACTCTGGCGACCAACAAAATGGAGGTGCTTCTCACCAACAACGAATGACTGACTGAATGAATACGCTCCGCCATTTATAACGTTTTCATTTTACATGATTATGAGTTATGAACCATGATTGTGATTATGATTTTGATGGGAATTGGGAAGAAAAAAATGCGTTTTTTTTCTGTGTGGGGATGTGGTTTTATAGGACCACAACAAACAGGCGCTGCAAACTTCGCGCTGATTGACTTGAAGAGGAATGTGAGTGACTTGACTTGTGATGTGATGTGCGTTGATTGTTGTTGTTGTTGTTGTTGTTGCAAAGAAGAGAGAGATGATGGTATAAATCGAGGGAGAATCATTTCGACGGAGAAAAATGACTCTGTCAGGCAGGCTCCTCAACCAGGAGCACAAAGTGAGTTTTGCCACCTTACTTATCTACTTCGTTTTCGACTCACTTTGATTGTTTGCTCACACCATGCAGAATACTTATGCGCGACGATCACTCACTTCTGCAAATATGGATGGAGGGGAAATGGATGGAGCTACTGCCAAACTCAAATGGAAAAGATGACACGTTTCTTTCAATGGTACACGAAAGTAAACAGAGGGGAGAAGAGAGACTTTTTTTTGCAAACATCAAGAAGCACGCGGTGCCGATTTCGAGGAGCCATTAGTGCAAATCGATAATGAAATGTGTGATGATGATGGATTTTTCCCTTGATTGAGTCACAAAAATGGATTGCAAAATGGAGTTGGGCTCTGGTTCATGAGCCAAGTTGTTGCGGTTGGTGAGGTGGAGCAAAAGCCAAGGTTCTTGGATCGATCACATGTCGACTTTCTGCATCAAAACCCCAGTCATTGTCTCCTTGTTGACGAGGAGAAATAATGAGCAAGTCTGTGCATGAATTGCTGAACTAGAGGAGGGGGATTGGTTGGTTGTCTTTCCATTCGATGGAATTGGGTCTGCTAAATGAATAGGCACAGCCTATTGGAGGTTGATGCTTTTTCTTGCGAAATTCACGGGAAATTAAATTGATTTAGTGGGCTTAGCGGTTTTATGGTTTTTCAATTAGTATGGTGAATGCTAGCGAACTAAACGGTTCTTGATGGGCCTGTGGTGCGGTGGAGGTGTGACTTTTTGCTAATGAATGCAACGCAATTCTTTACTCGAATGCAAATATTTGGGGGGGGGTGATCCCATCCCAAGCGGCTTGCAAAATTTCTGCGGAGATAGGCATTCGCATGCCCTCGCGTATTTACTGAATGCAGAGTGGATGGATCATCATCATTGGAGTGGTGAGGTTTGATGCGCCCTGGCTGGGCTTAAGCACTCTCTCCGACATACCAAGCCACATGCCGTTAATTAGATTATTACACAGTGGGGACCAGACGTAAAAGGTCCTCATCGTCGTGGCGTAGGAGGAGGACGAGGCTTGCGAAGGGATTCATCACTTTTTGCACGGTTACAGAACTGCGGTTTCGAAACCCTTCCTCATCAACATAGGCACTTGCTTAAATAAATTTGCAAAAATTGTGAGAGATTTTTTTCTGTATTTATATGCTTTGCGATGTTGACCTAAACAGCACCGAGTTATTGCGATGCAGGTATTAATACGCAGGGAAAACCAACCGATTGGTGAGTAGGTGCAGGAATGACAGGATCTCTATCTCGAGGATTCCATCCCCAGAAATCCTGATCACTCAGATGAGATTAGAAAATGTTTTTCGCATTTGCCTATTTTCCCTCCCCGCGGAAATTATCCAGCCACCTGCTGCGTCTTGCAATTTTTTTTATAATTCGCCGGGGGAACGAAGATGACAAGGATGACAACGACAAAACCTTTTGCAATTGAAGCAGTTTTTTATATCGTAGAGTGATTTCGCTGTGGGCTTGAATGAATTACCGTAATCGTATCACTGACGGCCATTGCACTCTCCCTCCGAAGAGGAGAAAAAGTCTTTTGTTTGACTCGCGATCATGATGAAGATGAAGATGATGATGATGATTTGTTTTGAGCGATTATTTAACTGCGCCGGCTGGCTGCTTTCGATTATTTATTACAACATTGCGGTAAAGTAATTGCGCCAAGCCAACATGGGAAGTCGTCGTTTTTAGAAAAAAAAGAAGTACAAATATTATTCGTAAATGTCGTTTGTCATCGAATTCCCTGTGCAAGTCATTTTTGGGAGGAGGGAAAAAAACTGGCCCAGTGTTCTACAATTCGAATGGAAAAAAAGTGTGAATGTAAATGAAATGAGATAATTATGTTTGGCTGGTATTGGCGATAGGAGGATGAATGAATGATGGGCAAGAAGTGAATGAGTAAGTGAGTAAGTAACCGAGTTCCAAATATGGAGTGGGCAGGAGAGCCTGTGCAATCGCTCTCTCGTTGCGA
>JAHZNH010001560.1:0-10329 GCA_027744355.1 Tyrannoseira gladiata | reverse complement strand
GGTCAGGAAGAGTGTGTTTGTTCCTAACAGCAGAGTTACTTGTCAGAGGTAACACTGCCGATAAGCTACGTCCGTTCGTCAGGCCGCGCCTATCAAACACACAAAAAATTCACACATCACCAATATATAAAGCAGGAATGATAATTCAAAGCAGGTGCTAGCAATTCTAGAGTCTTCGAGTTTTGTGACGCCAAGAAAATTGATGATACCTGAGAACCGGTGTCAACTGTCCAAGCATGTTTATCCTTCGTTACTCGGCAAATCAAGGTGAAAACTGTCGGTGAAATAAGAAAAAATCATTAGATATTAGATGGAGTGGAGCAATTTTCGAGTTCTAATTCCGATTTTAATAACCATTGTTGTATTCTTCGTATCTTGAAATAAAAAATATAAGTTGTCTTATGGACGATGTTAAATAAGCAGAAAATACCAATGACACGTTTCATTTTTTACGATTTAGATGCCAACAACCACAGTCGTTAAACAAACGTCCTATGTATGCTAAAATGTAATTTTTATCAATAATATTATAATTATTAACAAACTACTCATGTGTACCTGCTTTTTCGTCTTTTCCTGTTAAATAAATAATCCAGTTGAGGTTGAAACTATCAAGTCAAAAGAGTCTCGGATGTGATGTATCCAAAAAAAACACTCTCTCGCGTAGTAGATCATGAAATGGTCACCTGTCTTAGGAAAACAGCTATTGAGCTCCAGAAAAGTACGTCTTACATTGCCCCCTGTTTCATTATAAAACATCAATTTATTTTGCTTGTCACATTAAATGATGCTAAAATCCAGAATTCTGAACACGAAGAAAATTCTTACGTCTCATATTTTACTAACATTAACTCCTATAGTATCGTCGGCATGTTCATTTTGATCCAAATAAATTCAAGTAAAGTATGCCACTACGGTTAACCGCATTTAATACCGAAACGTAGTATGCGTTCATTTTAAATCATAAATATAGATTATTTTACTCATTTTCTTCTGAATTCACAATTAATTTAACATACTTTAAATTATAGGCATTACATTGCATACGAAGAAATGCTTCCACACTTTCTCCAAAAATGCTTCAATGAATTCATAATCAATCTCTCCAATCATTATTATTTACAGCATCTTAAAATTTATATAATATTTATTTACATCAATATATGCTTAAAAATTGGATAATTTGTAAAGTCGAGGTTTTACTAGAATTAATCATAGGGAAAAATAAATGCACTCTAAGCAAAAATCTTTTCTTCGCGTCTCTTCTTCGTGACTACAGTTCCAGGCTTATGTTGAGCTTCTGGGTGATTCGCCAACTCCGGAGGACAGGTCGACACTGGACTGTTAACCAAAATCTGCTTAAGATCGTAGAATAATGGGGCGTCTTCCTTAGTGAGGAATGTAATGGCCACACCATGTTTGCCAGCACGACCAGTACGTCCAATACGATGGGTGTAGTCTTCAATGCTCTTGGCCATGTCGTAATTAAGTACGAGACTGACATCCTTAATGTCGATACCACGACCAGCGACATCGGTGGCAACCAAAATATCTTTGCTGCCGCTCTTAAGACTTTGCAGGGCATAGTCACGCTGCTCTTGACCTTTGCCTCCGTGAAGTGTGCACGCTGAGTAACCCAACTTTTCCAAGCCTTTGGCAAGCGTTGGGTTCTACAAAGGTTCCTTTCGGATCTTTATCCTTTCCGTCAGCAGCAGCAGCAGCCGACTCCTTTTGCCGTTGTTCTCTTTCTTCGTTCTCTGTCACGACGCCTCATATCACGGTCCCTATCTGAACGCCGAGTATCGTCTGCTTCGCGCTGGAACGTTTGACGCTTATTACGCTCCTCCTCCATCCGTTTCCTTATCGCCTCCACCTCCTCCTGGCGCCGCCGAATGGCTTCTGCAGCTCGTTCTTCTTTTGTCAAGAATTTGGGCTATATAAAAAATAATTCCACGCAAAAAAAATTCATCATTACTGTATGAAACACAATTTCGGTATGGTTTACATAATAAAATGAAACATTATTTATTCATGCGACTTTAGATTTAGTTACCTTGCTTCGAGCCTCCTCTTCCGCTTTTTTCTTCGCTAGTAACTCCTCCAATGACAAAGGCTCCTTTTTTACTTTAGTGCCATTCACGTCCTCATGATCATCCTCCTCGCCTTCCTCTTTAACAGAATCCATGATTGGTTCCTTTTTAAGGGATTTGCTCCTCTCTCGATCTCGATCACGCTCCTTATCCTTACTCTTGTGCTTATCATCTCTATCCCTTGACCTAGATCTGGAGCGGCGTTTGTGTTTGGAGTCCTTTTCTTTCTTGGGTGATTTCGAGCGAGAGCGTTTCCGAGGAGGACTTCTTCTTGGGGACCGGGGTGATCTTGAACGCTTTCTCTCCTTCCTTTTCTTATCATGATGATTATCTCTGTCCACGTCCTTGTCTCGCTTTTTTGACGAAGATGAGCTTTCCCTCTCGGATTTTACTTTAACGTCCTTCACATCTTTACCGCTAGTTGAATCGTTGAAACTTTTTGTTATCGTGAGGTCAGGCTCCTCTTTGACAGACACGCCATCCAAAGTCATCACGAAATATAATCTTTCACTTGTCAATTAATTCAATCAGGAATTTATTTTTCAATCAAAACGCTTTAAGCGAATATAATCACGTTAATGGAGTTTATAGCTGCTGAGCGAGTGACTTTGTGCTTGTTTTAGTTTTCCACGGCTCAACTCAACCCAGTTCGTCAAAACAAAATACACTGTCGGCTCAAGCATGCCACCTTTCTTGTATCGCCCCAAGGACATTGTTTTTCTAGATAGATCTATGAATGGCATGAAGATGCGGATGCAGCTTTTAGCGTCTTTTCACTCTAGCTTTTCTACAGAGAACTTATTCATATCGTCAATTAAATGTAATTATTGCAGTTCGGATTCGGAAGCGTGTTTTTTTCGAAAATGATCGAACCTGATGCAACACAAATCCCTGCAGATGAAAGTTTAAAAAATGTCCTGCTACCACTTACTACTTGAGGTTTATTATATGTATTAAACTGAGCTAAGATTTTATTGCAATTTTGTTGATTCCGACTTTTGCAGCAGACATTTGAGTTTCCAAAATATAAATTCTATGTATGAAGTTTAATTAAACATAGATTAAGTAATTAATTTACACCTAATTCTAAAAAAACACTAAAAACGTTACAGCTAACAAGTTTGTTACGTACAATTACGTACAGAATGCCTTTTTCAGCAAACTGGTATTGTAGCTAATAATATTTAAGAATTACATACAACTGGATGTGTAAGCGTATTCTTTGTATAAGTTTTTCCAACATTTTAAATTTTTTTGTCACAATTTTGCACGCATTTTACAAAAAATGTTTTATTACTTATATCAAGTACCTTATTCATTTCATACCATCTCCTATCTTAAGTTATATTCAGAAACACACATGCATAGTATACACATGAATTTAAAAGTATTTTGCGTATCACTAAGCTTAAATACTTATCTTTAACGGAACATGGTATTTTACACTCATGGTATCTTTTACAAAAACAGCATCATATCAAAACAATCAGCATCTACTACTTATTAGTAGCAGTAGTAATAATAATAATAAAGTTAAACCAACTACTACGCACAAGATTATAATATCTTATGATATATACATTTAAAATTGAACAAATCAATTTATATCACCATTTTTCGTTAAGTCATAAGCCCAACGAAATCAAATAAACAGCTAAATATATAAAGACTGAGATCAATACCCGAAACTTTTCATCTACTTCTTATGACGAGATTTCTTCTCCGCCTTCTTGATGCGGTGGGAAGACTTGGACAATTTGCCGAGAGTGTCATACGCCGCAGCGGAAGGGGATGGAGTGGAGTGTGAATGGTGTCCATGATGATGAGACTTTGTGTGGGAATGACTTGAGTTGGCAATCGATGTGGATCCACTGCCGGAAACGCTTGCAACATCATCTCCATCCACCTCACTATCCCTGTCACTATTGTTCCTATCTCCAGACGCATCGACATACCCTGACACCGCCGCCATGGACGTGATGGAAGACTTGGAAAAAAGACGTTCCGCCTCTTTGAACTTTCGATTCCGCTTATCCGACTTGGTATTCTGGGAGCCCCCACTCGAGGCGTTGGGCTTCGTCGAACCAGATCCTCCAGCCAGGTAACGGTCCCATCCTCGAATGATGTTTCCGTACAATTGTGTGTCCTCCAAATACGACCCTTCAAATGCATAGATTTGCCTTTCAAGGTTGGCCAAAGTTTCTGCAATTTCCGCTCTCCGTTTCACCAATTCAGACAACTCCAAACGGGTGTCAGCAAGTGTTGGTTTTGTTACTGGTTTATCCATTTTTAATGAATGTTGTCCAATCACTAATTGTTACGGTTTTTTCAACGGAATTTTAATCGCAATGAAGGTCCCTTGTCGGTATTTTGAGGAGGGTAACAGCTGTACAGGGTATGTCAATACTGGAGCAGAAAAAGCCTGGTTTCACTTTTCCCGCAGTATAGTGCCTCTCATTCTCCTCTTGCTCTATGCCTTCTTTGCTCCATGCTTATGCACTGGCCCGGGGAAAATTGAGAAATGCGGAGTAAGGAAAATGAAGAGAGCTTTGTTCACGGGCATCAGGCAGAATACTAGCATGCAACATGTAAAATGACTTGCCCTGACATCATCATTCTCATAATTTTAAAAAATAGTCGCGTACATGAGGTTTCATAAAGATGCTTGCTTGAGGATGTTAGTTTTTTTATACATGAATTTCTACTTTAATAATTGTCTGAAAATACCATAAATAATTATATTGCATTGGACGCTTTTACAATTACAGTGCCAGTACATTTTGGATGCTTAACAAATAATACATGATGTGCGCTAATGATACTTTTATACATACCTAATTACAAAAAAAAACATTTTGCAAATTAGTAAAGAGGTGGACAGTCAACATGGAGAAAGTCGGAAGGTCCAATCAAGCAAAACTTTGCATGGGCCCGTCTCACGAGGAAGTCATTAACTTGCTGCAACTGTTTCGAAGGAATGGTGCCATCGAGCCTCGCTAGAAATAAGTAGAGCTCCCACCACACCACGTACGGAATGACTGGGTCACCACCTTCCTTTTGTTCCGTCAACACTTGACAAATGACTCGCATTGTATCAGTCAAATTCTAGGCATACATACGTGTGTGGTCACGGTCAGAGGATGGTTGTATGAAATAAATTATTAGAAAGTTTTCACTTTTTTTCTCTGTCACGCAACGGTTGACAAATATGATGAAAAATGAGGGGAAAAAATAACTACCGTGCCGAGAGAGGTGCACAGCACCGCGAGAATCTTTTTCCAGTCAGTGGGCTCGCCGTCTTTGAAACGCCCTATTTCTATGATCTCGTTGAAGGCCTTCTCATTGAGGCACAGGGCCAGCCATTTAGCTCGAACTTTGTCCACTGTTGTGATACTATCCTTCAACTGAAAATGAAAAAGACTCACGTGAAGTCTTCAAGTCAGTATTGAATATCTATCTACTAGCTTTAGTAAGTATTATCTTTTAATTGTTTACTTGACGGTCAAGAACGCGAAGAAGGCCCACGGTTAATCCATCCTTCGATTCCATCACGGGATACTCCAAAAACTCCTTCACAGGAGGGACTTGGCCATCAGCCATTGCTCGGAAGTAGGCCGCTCCCCACGTATCCAAATCCCTGGGTTGGGTCCTGATCGCCGCTTTGGTAAACTGCTTCAGGATATTTGGAAGTTGAGGTGGAATCCGAATCTGGTCCTGGCAGAAGATATCTAGTGGCTGATACTCCGCATTTTGGGCCTCGTCCATGGGATTCTCCGGAGGAGGAGCGGGCTCAGTCCCAGTCCCTGCGTCATTTTTCCCTTCCGCTTCACTCTCCCTCGTCATAACTGAATTTTGATTAAATCACAGAATTTTACCCCAAAACCGAATGTCTTCACACCTAAAACTTTTGTTCAGGATTTCTGCTCGATAAAAACTACTTTTTCCCTGTCATAAGCTTTTATGATGATACTCTAATGTATTATTGTTTCCGTCAGATCACATGCAGTCATCAAAAAAATATGATTATTGACGATTTTGACTTTTGAGAATTATTCAAAACTGGATCACACGGTATTTAAGTTGCCTTTAGCAATAGGGGGATATCATATCGGATTCACCGAAGTGGGCTAGTGGTAGCGGTTTCCATTTTACTAATACCCAAGTCGTAGTGTTTCTTCTCTCTCGCCCAAGTTGAATTAACGCTCATTAATTTTTACGATCTGATATGAACGGGTACTACCACTGCTAATAAGAGTGTATTCGTACATAAATAAAAGCACATCTCATTTATTATCTTAATACGAAAGATTATGCATTTACCTCATTCAACGAAAAATGCTTCACATTATAAGTATTTGCTTTGCATTTCCTGATCTTATCCCGGCCTTCTCAGACCAAAATTTCTTATATTTCTTCAACATTTTTTGATATGCGGGTCCGTAACTGCCTTGCATTTTTATATATATTGATGAGGTCACTTTTGAAATTTTTGTTTAGACTGTGCTTTCTATTCAATAAAAACCTAAATGATGATCTCGCTATTTACTCCTTACCACAAAATATAAAACAGGCAAATTTATGTAATTTCTAAGCTTTCTATTTTCTGTAAAAATTCCTCATCTCTTCTATCCAAAAAAAATACCTATGATTTCGTCAGGTTGGACCGAGCAATTTCGCATATTACGTGCTCGCATGCAGCTGAGTTTTTTAACAAGACACTTAAGTTTTTTCTAAAATTGTACTAAATTTCTGCCATCAACTTCAGCAAAGAATTTAATGTTTTTCTTGATGCATTACTCCGACCTGCAACAACTCTCTAACGTGAGTGGTCTACTAATGGTATTTTCTAAATAAAAACTTTTTCGTCATTATTGCAATGACAGTGATCCATCCATTTCGTTCCTTTCGAAATAATGTCTCAATTTTTTTTCCTTCATGCAATTTTTAACCTTCACAAGCTTGATCATAATAATGTAAGAGTAAAATGAGTGTCATCGCCATCTCAGCAACATCAACATCATCACCCCATTAAATCCTCCTCCGTTGCATGTCCTCTAATTCAAGTTCGTCAGCTCATCTTGTCAATCCAATTTGCACATTTTTTTACGTAATGCGTGAAAACCGCTCATCCACTTTCTGAACACTTTTCCTTTAGTGCAAATTCCTATTTTTAAATCATAATAAATAATAACGTCAACATCTATCTCGACCAAGTTGCCAATGCGTAGTAGATAGAAGATTAGATTTTTGTTACAAGAATGGCCCAGCGATGGCATGTTTGGTCACAATCATACACTATTTTCTTTCCTGATGCTGATCGAGATGTGAGTTGGATTGTTGACCGAGTTCGCCATCTCAGCAACATCAACATCACCCCATTAAATCCTCCTCCGTTGCATGTCCTCTAATTCAAGTTCGTCAGCTCATCTTGTCAATCCAATTTGCACATTTTTTTTACGTAACGCGTGAAAACCGCTCATCCACTTTCTGAAAACTTTTCCTTCAGTGCAAATTCCTATTTTAAAATCATAATAAACCATAACATCAACATCTATCTCGAATCTCGACTAAGTTGCCAATGCGTAGTAGATAGAAGATTAGATTTTTGTTACAAGAATGGCCCTGCGATGGCATGTTTGGTCACAATCATACACTATTTTCTTTCCTGATGCTGATCGAGATGTGAGTTGGATTGTTGACCGAGAGAATTGCAGAAAAAAATTGGTTATGTCGTTCCGCTCAATAGTCATCATTTTACTCCTCGCATATTATTTTCTTCTATTTTTCACATATCTTTGCTGGGCTATTTTTTCCCCCGAGATGAAAGAATTTTATATTTGGAGAAGATAAGTGCAGTTAAGGGGCAGTGAAATGTGCATATCTGATGCAGGGATCGCATCTCAATTACTTCATGAAAAATTATTAGGAACTCCTCGCATTTCTCTATCTGTTCCCCAATTAATAATCCCCAGTCCTTTGCCTTCCTTCTTGAACTTGGGGTACGCGTAAACAGTAATCATCGTCATTAATCCTCAGAACTTCTCACATCAATTTCGCCACGTAACTCAAGAAAGACTACTTACTAACGCGGAGTTTTATGGGGAAAGCGATGATGATTTTTTATAATGATTCATTATCTTCTTATCACATCTCGTCTTGAGTTTGCATGATACTCTAATTTTTTTGGTAAGCCAAAAAAAACTTGAGAAAAAAATGATGTGCTTGGCTTGTCTTGCGAAAACGGAGTACTTACAAGAGGTATACATATCCTCTTTGTTTTGCTGGTGGTGTGGTGGGACATGCTTTTCGTGTGTTGCCCTTGCGTTTGAAACAGACAAGGCCCTTCATTCAGTCAGCCAGTCAGTTAGTTTGAATGGGGAAGTGTAAGCGCAAAGAGCGAGGAAAAACACGCATGCGTGTTATCGTGCAAGGCTGAGAAAATCTCGGGCTAGTGGTGCTGTGCTGATCTGATACACTTTTTTTACCGTAACCTACGGATCGGATTGTGAGTGAGCGTGTCGGATCAAATTTGTTAAATTGAGTAATTCCCAACTAGTGATATTATAATTGTTACGAGTGTCTGTGTAATGATTTTGTGAGTGGAGATAGATCGAAATCATGGAAAAAGTGGCCAGAAGCGGGTTTTATCTGGATAATGTGATTGTTTGCATGTGACTCTGAAAAGTCTTTAAGATGGGGTACTTTGTCTGTGAACTTTTCGCTCATTTGAGCGATGGGAAAAGAAGAAGGAGGACATGTTCCTGTCATTTTTATGATCCTCCGAATCTCATGCACGTTGTTATCGTGGTGGCGATCAGCCTACTTTACATGGTAAAAGCATGTCACTTTTAATTTCTTTAAGAGCCTTATAGCTCGATTATAATAATGACCATAAAACTTTTCCATTTTCATATTGATACTTTAGGGTGTATTTATTACTTCATGATAATTTAATTTATCTTTTCTATCAATTTTTCCAGTGTGGAGTCGCCAGAGGAGTCGAGTCATCATCATCATCATCGTCTTTGCTGAACACAAAGGACTGGATTACAAGCGTGCCATTTAGAAGCATTCCGACCAGAACGGTGAAAGAGCTGGAAAAATGGGCAGGTGAGATTAATTTTTAGAATATGAGGATAATAAAGGTTGCTCCATTTAGCCCTAAAATTGGTCTTATCTTTAAGCAAAATTGTAATTCTTGAAAGTTATATCAGACGCGGATGAAGTTTTCAATCATAGCCATTCATTATTGCATGAATTAGGGTAATGCACATTAGTAACTATCAGCCAAGAAATTGCATTTTTGCGAAAGAAGTAGGAATATGCTTTTTAGGGAAAATTACTCAAACTCGGATCATTATTATTATTATTATCATCATTCTCCAAGTAGCACGTTTATTGGATAAACATGCTAAATTGCATACTTATCATTCTTATCAACTTATCAGGAAGAAGGAAAAATATTTTTTCGGGGAAATTCTTCCGCCAGAGTAAGAAATACTGTAGCAAAACAACAAGTTATCCAACTTTTCGTGTACATTGATAGCAGTATCCATATTCCACTTTTGTTTGAGATAAGAAACAATAAAAATCCCGATAGCGTAATGCGTTATCAGAGATCTTGATGCAGCCCTAATTAAAACATGAACTTTAACGAAGTTAAATGATGCGAGCATATAAATCTTCCCAATTGAATCCTCATCTTTTTACTTCAAACCTACCTGTGTACCTCGGGTACTTGAGAATCACTTGTAAGATTTAATTTGGTAATCAGGTACATACGGAAATTTCACAGGATCAATTAATGTTTTATTAGGGCAGTAAAAGCCCAAGGAAAATGCTCATTGAATCGAGGTTGTAAACGCATATTTCATGATTTATGACCTGTCTAACTAATGTAATTGGGTGCCAAGTTCCTGTCCGAAAGAGGTGATCAAATCGGACTGGCTAAATATAATATTCGTCTACGTTGTTCAATCCAACAATTTGCCATAATATTTTTATACTTAATCAAAAATAGCAATCAATACATGATAAGCATATATAATCTTAAATTATTTCAATTCGGTGTCATTTCTAATTTCAAAGTGGAAAAACCACGTGCCACAGGTAGTGGAATACCTATTAAAGCTACAGGCTGACTTCACTTACTCTTCGTTTCACGAAACTATAACGTAACTATCACTTACTCACAAGCAGGCTGACTTACTGCAGCAATTTTTGCTTTTCACGTGCTCTT
>JAHZNH010001559.1:0-65448 GCA_027744355.1 Tyrannoseira gladiata | reverse complement strand
ATGATGTGTTGACTTGAATTGGGTCATGACACTTCTCTTAAATGGCGTGGCACGACGGACGGGACCAAGCTTTATACGGTCGGATTTCGAGCCACTTCTTTTTTCCGCTAGCTCCTTTCTCATTTTGCGAAGAAAATTGGAAAAAATCACGGTCTTTTTCATGGGAAGTCTTTTTTTATTAGAAACCGTGATCACTCAACTCGCAGCACAACGCAACGCAACCCCAGAAGTAGAGTGGAGGAGAAGATATTTGGTGACTGAAAGGCATGGAAATGGAGTCAAGTTTCAAACGAAATTATTTTCCCAGGAAAGAGAGCGGGAGAAAAAAAACGATGGCTCTATTATCATTGCAAATCAGTCCACTTCCTTTATTCACTCTCATCGCCAGTCAAAGTCAGTTCTATTGCGAAGCGAAGCTGGAATAAATGCGTGATTCTTAAGTATGCTTCCAGGCACATACCAAAGCGTGGCGATCGAACGACTTTCAGCTCGTTCTGTTTCTAGAACGTGGGTGATCTCAGAGAGGAAATGATAGTACTAGTACTTTGAGATGGAATGAGTGAATGGGACCTACCACTTGGTTCTTGAACTTTGAATAGGCAAGGATAGCAAGGAATATCCTAAGCATTAAGACAGCAATCGTTTTCAGGAAACTCGGTGTTTGGCATTTGTTTTTCGAAGATAAGGAAGTGATTAAAGAAATAAGTACGAGTTTAATGTCATTGCACGTACAAGGTAAAAGTATTAAAAGTATACCATGCATCATGAATAAAATCCGTAAAATTATATAGGTGAAGGAGACTATTTATTCCTTCAGCTCGATTGCATTTTCCTACTCTGTTTGATGTGCACCACTGAGCTTTCGGCATTCCTACGAGTTTCAAACAAATGAGAACTATTTGATATTATCCTCATTTGTAGAATGGCTTCTCATTTGCTTCGTACGCGTCAATAAATAAGTATGAGTAATCGTGCTTGTTACACAACATCAGTGAAAGCGCAGAAAGTGCATTGACTCGAGATGAATAACCGAACAAAAGCTTGCGAGATTTTCAAAATATCAATGAGCAATGAGAATCAAAATCTCGTGTACAATTAAATATTAAATAAGTAAATCTGCTCTGACTGAATGACTCTGCTGTAAGTTGATTGACTTTCATATCAAAAATGAAGATCGATCGAAAGATATTACTTGAGAGCAATTTAAGAATTTCGCCAAATAAATAAATAATTAACTGTCTGAAAAATATGTAACTTCGTTGATAATTTCTTCAATGTATTTCTTAAACCCTGAATAAATACAGGTATTCTATTCTGTCATAGTACGACTAGTTCTGGATGCAACCAAATAGTGACCTTACATTAAGTATGTGCTCAGTTTCTTCGTTAGGCATACAAGCGTTTCCAAGGCCAATTAGTCTACTAATTACTCGAATAGCACGCAATTCATTCTGTTTGCTGTACGTGACATCAGAATAGCGAGATAGAACTATGAACGTGTGTGTCAGATTTGTAGCACAAAACTTGTAACTCTGCGTGTAACGATGAGTTACACGTCCAGGACTACACGCAAATTCAAAAATCTGAGCATGGACTCGAACTCGACTTGTGCGTGTAAAGTTGCGGATAACGAGGGTAACTGGATAAGAATTTGAATCCAAATTATCTACAAGCGCCGCACAAAGAGTTACAGGTTGACCCAACTCGCAGGTTCATTGTTCTATCTCCGGGAGCTACACGTATTTTCCATACGTGTAGCTTTCTGTTTCTTTCACGTTCTCGCTGGCGACGAAATATTTCTATCTCGCTAATGTTTTGACAGTCCATACTTTTTAATCGCAATCAGAAAGGATTGATATGTTAAAGTTATATGATATGAACGAAATGCTTTACCAGAGACCTCGGCCATAATCACAACCATGAATTTTATTGATAAGCAGTACCTTGATTACTGAAGTGAAAATGCTTAAACTTTGTTCATATCTTTATCTGCGTTTATAGGGGATAGGTGATAAGAAAATAGTATCTCTGCGAATCATATCATTTTTATTTACATATATATTTATGTATTATCAATTGTCAATACGAAATCATTTTACAAACAGCTTTGAAACGTTTTGTTCTATTTATTACTTTATATCCTCCGAAAAAGTGAGATTTGAAATTGAAAATGTTCTTACTTAGGTTTGTGTTCCTTGTTTTAATTGTGTTTGCTCTAAATGTTCTGAATTTAAAAATTGTAGGAGGTAAAAGTATTGATAAAGCAGTGGAAAATCCGTCAGATTCCATCAATTTCCTGAATACATTGAGCCAATTCAACAATAACAATACTGACCCATCGTATGACGTCAATGAGAAAATTAAAAGTTACCATTTCCGAAAGTAATACCAATAATAAATTGCCGTTGTACAACTCGAAATTATGTGTATTAATGTTGGTTCTGCTAATTTGAATTTATTATGAATATATAGATTTTTCATATTCGTCTTTGGGTTCCTTGCATTCCTTATGTGCTTTTGCTGCTGTTTTTCTACTGAATCACCTTTGGGGCTACTGTGTGATCGGGCTTTTAGACCAAGGAGGTATGCAAGGATTAATTAGAGAAAAGTGACTTCACACGATTAAGGGATAAATAGATCTTCCTTATTCTGAAATGAAATGTAATCTTCAAAATATGACTTGTTATATCGTAAGTTAGGACTAACCAATGTTTGCAGTGGGGAGATATGTGTAGAGACTTTTATTTACATGCAACTTTTAAATAAAATTCTTTTAAACCTTAAGTGGCCTAATTCAGAGTTTAGAGGAAAAGTTTCTTTCGAGTTTGCATTATTGATTGGTTTGCAATAGCTTCGCATCAATCCCACTAGTAGTAAGTAGTGCACCAACAAGTAATTATTGCATTCCTATCATGTATATCAAGTTGCAGTCTTATTTTTATTTTATGAGTCATTCAGCAAATACATATAGGACATTTTTATCTTATCTTCCTTCCATGCATCTATCATAATATTATAAATACAAGGTTTTAATTTACCTTCTAATTAGTGAGTGAAAGCTAAGCATCATATAAACACACCGTTCTTTTTACCCGAAATAAAGTTTCCTGCATTAGCACAATGCTAGCTTACAACTTTATTCTACTAATAGTTCTTGTGCTAATTTATTCAACCCATGCGTTTGAGACATTTAGTGAAAAACGCCTCAATAGTACCGTTGCTAATCAGCCACTTTCTGGCCGTTTGAGTGTGCCAGAGCAAATGAGTACTAGAGATATTGGCAATCAGTCTGAAGAGTCACGAGGTATTAGCGCTAGTGTGTAAGTATCGTATATTTTATTTGAAGATTTTATTTCTCAAATTTGAGGCATTTTTTGTAAAGTAATAAAATACGCACAGCACTGTGTACTTATTTTTAGTATGATGGCCATCATCTTCTTCGCAATTTCGATGTTTGTTTGGATTATTTGTTGCTGGCAATATCAACTACCGTGGCAGATCTACCGTCTACTCATACGGGGTTACAGGCCAATCAACGAGTAACGGAGTAACTAATTAGGCTTTCGTGGTCTTTTTAAAAACATGATCCGTATTTTAAATAACTCTTCGCATGATTGATTCAGAACAGAATGTAATAAATACATTTCCGATATAAAACAGATTCCCGACACAGTTAGATTCATATTGATGGGTGTTCTCTTTTTTAGCGGCATGTGCTTTCAAGTTTTGAATTCAGGCCGAAAAGATCTTACGATTTGCATGGGAAACGAATACACGGACTTTTGAAGAGATTTTCACCGACAAACCAACCAGCACCGCTTAAAATGAAAGGTTCTCTCATTCTCTCGCATGTATGGGAACAAAGCTGATGTCTATTTTGCCACGGGGTTCACACTTCCTTTTCCCTTTTCCTCATTCACTTTTTGACGGTGAGTGTGGGGCGCTGGTTAGCAGGAAATATTGTCCGTGCATATGTACCACACACCACATCATTGTTGTCATCCTCGTATCATCCATCCAGTCCAGTCGAGCCGAGTCCTAGTCTTCATGATGATGATCATCATCATATTCGCCACCAACCATCATCTCTATCATTGGCTTTTTCCCTGTTATGCATTCAGATTTTTTTGATGGTATGGCCCAGGGACCCATAGGGTTTGATATCATATGCCACATAGCAAACAACCCAATTCCCCCTTATGATTTGTATGGATGAGGTTGGCCCATTGTGCTCTTTCGCATTATACACCCCGGATTATTATTTTGCTGTTGGTGGTGGTGCTTTGACGGAAAACCTGTTTCCCCTTTCATCTCCAGGTCCGAAAAAAGCACTCGCTCTCCTTTTAAAAGAGAAAACTTGACAATAATGAATAGATACAGTGATAGATACACACAGGAGTAGTTTCAGTATTTACATTCCATACTTATGCACACTCCACAATGCAAATCCGCTAAACTTGGGGGAAATGAGGAGGAGAAATTATAAAGCTAAACTAATACAATCGAGATTATTATTATGCTTATAAGGTACATGGCACAAATTAAGTCCATCCACAGAATACGAAACTAGACCAGACTACCAGTAGAGAATTTTTTTTGTATAAGTCGCAATCGGCTTTAATGTAATAATAAGACTGTACGTAACAAAACAAAAAAGAGAAGCTTTTTTTATTGTGAGTCCTTGTTTGTCCAGAGCCTCGCTCCGTAAAAATGAGAGGAGAAACAAACGAGCATAGTACGAGAGAGAATGAGGAATGAATTTATGTGACGACTTTGATGACATGGGAAAGAATGACAAAAGGGAGAACAATGAAAGGTGATGTTTGCATGCATAGCATTCATTCATATACATATTCGTGCGCTTTTTCCTGTTTCTGATCTTCCTTTTCTCCGGAGTGGTGGAAAAAAATAGGAATGTTGAGACGAGGTGGTTTGGCTAGGCCGGAGAGCCTTTTGTAATATTTTTTCTTCTTCCTTCTCCTCCTCTCATATTTGACTAAGCTCACACAAGGTATGTATTTACAACTCTTAGATTGGCTGGGGAATAAGTAAGCGCTGAGTTGGGAGAGCGCAGAGGAGACTACTGCTCCTGAATACAGAAAAACAACAAAAAAAGTGGTATGATGGGGCTCAGCTCAAGCCAGGCCAGGCCAGGCTCTCTTCTGGCACTAGCAAAATTGGGGCCCAGCGCTAGTTAGCTCTTCGTGTGAGCTCTGCTTTTACTGCGATACGTGAGCAATAACAAGCCAGAGAAGCGTGCTTGGTTTGATGAGTACATGACATAAACACGAAATGCTTTCCTCGTCTCTTCCAACCGGAGTAGTAAAAAAACGATGCATGCATGTATGCAATTTTCGCTCTTTATACCGCTGCAACCTTCATTGTTATGGTATGGCACGGCATGGATCATTCCTTTGAAAAATGACTAATAATAAAAGTTTAATGAATTCTTGGGAGAAATGGATGGCCTTTTATTTGAATGTACGACTTCACGGGATTTTTATGACACGATGCGAAGAAAGCAGGAGGAGTTAGTACTATATATCGCCGCCTTTTCACTTTTTTCCTTTCGGTATTCTGCCTTCTGAGATGCCAATAATAATCGTGGAAATTTTTCCTCTAGTAGTTTTTTTGTCCTTCCGATAAACTCATTTTATTTATAAGGCTGGGAATAGCATTAGCCCAAAGTAATTTAGCTCAACGACCAGACGTAGTAGGAGTTCGGCCCTCTGTGAGGAGGAAATCATTTACCTCAAGACAATTAGGCAAGCACAGACACATAAGTATCTAAATACACGGCAGTCATGCATAAAGTGAGGGTTTTGGCTAGGGTGTAATTTTGATGCCTAGATAGTTTCACTTCCCTCTTGTGTTTTTTTTTCTCCGCCGCTGTAGTAGATGCCTAAATAATTAGTACTCTTTCTTCCTTGTTTTGAATAATTTGAACATTTCGCCGGACCCACTCTCAGAAATGACTAACTCATTAGTGATTTTGTTATGGACAAATTTGGTGTATCACTACCACCACCACTCACTCCAGTCCCAGTCCATTCTCCGGTATTACATTTTCCTGGTCGACTTTTTTCTGGTTCTGGTCGGGTTGGTGGATGCATGGGATGGTGTGCGCCTTTCCATTTCACCACAAAATCCAACAGTTTTGCCGTGAAAGTTTTATGATTTTCCAGTTGCATTCCATATTCCTTCCTCTAGTGTTTGTCTACACATGTTCCGTTGATAATAATGCCATCCAAATCCAAACCACTGCAATAATAACTGTGAGCGGGTGAGCTTGCTCATTCACTCGCTCGCGCTCCACATGCATGCATGTCCTCCGAGTCTAGTACTAATAGGGTCTTGCGGAGCGTGTGTCTTTTATTTATTAATAACTGTGTGAAAGTCGACGGGTTGGAATTAGAATTATTAGAATTGCAATATTATATTACATTAATTTGATCATTAGGGAAAAGGGATGCTAGTATGACTAGTAGTATGACATGGATGAAGACAGAATAGAAAGGAGCAAGTTGTAGTTGTAGTTTAGCCATCACATCACGGCATGCGAATGCCACTACCACCACCACCACGACTCCATAGCCCCACAGTGATTGCGAGGGAGCAAAAGCGCGTCAAGCCAGGCCAACTTCTTTTCACCACACCACACACATATCTAGCCAGCTTTCTCACTATTACTATTATTATTATTCTCGGGAAGGAGAAGAAGAACTGGAGCTCATTTTCTATTTCGTGCGTGGGAGCTACCTCTGCTCGCATTAAAAATATATACAAAACACATGTGCTCCCTCGATCCTATCCGGGGAAAAAGTTTCTTCCTCCAGCACGCCGCTGCCAGACGGGATTTTTTCCTGGGATGATGATGATGATCATCATCATCCTCCTCATCACAATCACAATACAAAAAAAGTTCATGGAACCCGTGGAAGTGTAAAAGGGCTCTAGTGTCTGCGTGCCTGTTCACACTCCTAATTCATATTATGATTTTTTTTCATAATGAATATCACCCGAACTCGGTCGTGTATAGAGTACCTATTATAGAGTAGTGCATGTAATATGCACACACAGCAGTGATGATTATAACCCCTTCTCTCCCCAATAATGGAGAGAGGGCTTCTCAGTTCTTGGAAGTTTTGTGCTCATCGAAGCATGTTTTATGAGGATCAAATGGATGTAAATTTGAATTTGTCCGGAATTCCCAAGTCCTCCTCTTCCACTTTTTCTATGCAGATGATGGGATGAACGAGGCTATAGAGACATCTTTATATATGCAGTGCATGCACACGCAGACATTCGGACAGCGTCATTATTCATTATACGGGGTGTTATAATGGCTGCGATACCCACTCCTGGAGAAAAAGAAGAGGAATAATTCTCTCCCTCTCCGCTCGCGTCAGCTTTCAGTTTTCGCACAAGTATAACAAGTACAAACAAGCTTATGAACTAATAGAAAGCAATTAGATTACTGCCGCTGTTTCTCCAGCTTCCAGGAATATTCCTTTATAACTACTACTACTACTACTGCCACCACTTCCTCGTGCCCTTAATAACTGCCAAGCTTTTTCCTCCAGAAATAAAAGACGTTTTTTAGTATGTGCCTCCTCCACCCTCAGTATTCATTTTCTTGTCGTCTGGCGAGAAAGCTCTTCGGGATAGTAGTTGAAGGCTGCTGTTAGTCTTGTACCGTTCTTGCTCATTATTTTTTTTCGTTTTTTATATTCCACTTCACTCTTTCCGAAAAAATTTGGCTCATTTTAAGCACCCCAACTTTTTTCTCCGAAAATCGTCTAATAGACAAGGCATTATAAAAAATGCACTTTAAGAGTTAGAAATGCTTTATTACAATGAGTTATGAACATTAAGGCGACGACACTCTCCATCACATTCTTTTCTTCTCAGGGAGAGCAAAAAATAACCTAACAAGTTCAGCTCTCTTCTTCTTGGAAGACTCAAAAGAAAGCTGTTCGTGTCCAAACCACTCATCTTCCATTCTTCTCCGGGGATTTTTTTTCTCTCAGCAATTTCTTCTTTTTTTGTTCAAATTCAGATTTTCGAGATTCGATGAGGGAAATATTAACTTTGGGGAAAAAATAGGCATAAAATAATAATCATCATCACCACCATCATCTTATACTACTACAATACTACTACCCGTCCTAGATTCCTCATCATCATCATCTTCATCATCAAAAGCAGGAGCAAGTTTTTTTTAGCATGAAATTACTGTCACTTCTCCCTCACTCCTTATTTGGGCGAGGAGATTAGGGTGGAAGGAAATGGCAACCGACATTTCTGACAGGAGCCAAATAACCAATTTCTTTCATTAAAGCACCCCCAACGATCCTCACTGATTTCTTTCAAAATCAATTTGCATCCCCATTAAATCCGAACTTCGTGCCGTTTCCTCACTTTTTCCCGGAACACCATCGCGCACAGTAGTAGCACTGCTTCTGGAAGGATTATAATATGTCGATTATCATTACGGAACCGAGGATCAATGCTCCTATGTGCACTGCTCTGTGCTTGTTGAAGTAGTGTTAGTCGGCTTCAGAAGTTGGTTTGCTCTGGCTCTTGCTTAAGGCCACAAAATATACCAGCGATTATGAACCCGAAGCCAAATCACAGGGTTCAAACTCTATCAAGTTGTGTGCAACTACTACTACTCGATCACATTTTTTCCCCATCCGAGATTATTACCAGAAGCGGTGGTAGTGGCGGCGACGAGAAATGAAAAAAAGAGGTTGCCATCATCATTTGGGGACCCATTATCTCAGGAAAAAAAGACAAGTGACAAGCAGCAAATTATCTCCGAGTTTTTATCGCCTTTCATTTCCACCACTGCTACTCTAGAACCACGACTCAGCTCTCGCCTGAGCACTATCTCGCCCACTTTCCTCTCAATTTTTTTCGGGGACGCCAATAAACTCAATACAAATTTCCTAACTCCGCTCATGAATGAATGAGCATTTCCTTCCAGAAAAAATTGGAATCTGGCAAAGTAGCTCGAGTTAGTCCTTTCCTTCCCACGAAAGCGATAAAATTATTATTATGGGGAAAGTTTTTTCTCTCGGATGCGTCTTTAAATCATGTGCAGCTTTAGTAGACCTATTTTTTCATCAATGGATTTTCAACGCTCTAAAATCTGATTTTCATAAAAAAAACTATGCACTGTACTCGTGATTAGATTCAAAAGTCATCCCATTTGGCGGAAGTGAGATGACTCAGGGAAAAAAATGACTGCTTTCCTTCCACAATGTGATTGACTAGCTCATGTATTCAAATTCAAATATCAATTTCTGACACTCTTTCAATTCGATGTGCATTTGTAAGCTATGTACCTTATTTTTGAATGAAGTGTGTCTTCTTGCATCTCATCATCCCGCTTCCTGCTCTTACCGTGCTACATCTAATAACTTTTTTTCTCTCGTAGCGGTGAAGATGACGATCACGATCATGATGATGATGATTATGATTGCTTGTTGTGCTCTGAGGCAGGCTCGAGTAGGGAATCTCCTTCCTTTCACTTTTTCCCCCTTCGCGTAATGACTACTAGATAATGCGGGAGTGAAGTGGTGGATTGAACTGAACTCGGCTAGTCAATTTTTCATCAATATAAATTCCTGCCAACCAACAACCCATTTTTCTCTATTCATCCGCATCCTCAACTCACTTTCCCTTGACATGAACAATCTTAACCAGCAGAGTACTGGGGCTAGGAATGTATTTTATGCTTTATGCCTACCTCTATAAAACCTCCATTTTTTCTAGGGGAAAGACGAACCTCCGAATCCACGTCAACATGCCTGAAGCCAACTTTCACTTTATTTATTAAGAAGTTATAATATAGTGATGATGAAAAAATAGGTGCGCTACTACTACTACTGCCGTCACCACCACCAAGACGAGATCGAGAACACGAATCCGCCAAAGTCACTCATCCATCTCCACCCGAGCATATAACCAGACAGGAAAGGAGCTTCCTTCTGCGAAAATTTTTTTTCTCTCTCCCAGAGATTATTATTATTACATCCATATCTATGATAATAATAAGTTATAACAAGTAACGTTTATAGGTATTTTTTTCCGTGATTCCATTTCGAGGAATAGTGGAGCGTGGAAGGGGAAAAATTATTATGATGTGATATGAAATAGCTCTTACCTTCCACAGGAACCTTATTCTATCCCACAAGCCAGCCAGCCATTTTTCCCCTATATAAGGAGACGTGTATAATCATGTCACCACGTCACTCTTCATCATTATTACTACTTCGGGTAAAAAAATCCTGAAGAGTGAAGCACTCAAACACACAAAAATATCTTATATATATTTCCACTCGACTGGATTTTAAATAAGCGTTGGATTTGATTGCGATGCAAGGTGGAAACCGATTTTTACGGAGATGTTGATGATACATATGATGCACACTCGTCACGTAGAAGTATTGCTATTGCCATCTCCCTTATTTCCAATCATACTATGATGATGATGATGATCATGCATCCATGTCCTTTGAGGAAATGATTTGATGTTTGATCGCTCTACTTTTACTCGGAAATGGAGGTACCCGCACTACTGAAAGTCCAGGTCCGTGCAAGTTGTTCATTAGCGAATTTCTAAAAAGCAGGATATTAACATTTGAAGCCTTCATTATCCCACGTTTTTGTGCTCAAACGTGTAGGTACTTTTGAAAATATAATACTCGCTTTAAAGTCTTTAACTCGAGACATTCCCAATTTCCTCTTGGAGCAGCAGTATCAATAATGCGTATCTCTCCCACTCCGTCAGTTAGTTCCTGGTAATTTTCATAAAGGAATTAAGTATTTTTTTTACCTTGTTGATGATACAAAGGAAAAAGGTAAAAAATCTGGATGGCTTTGGTTGGCTGTTGGAGAAAATATGAGACTTCATCCCGGGAAATAAACATAGGTACTATGATACTCACATTCACTGACGATCAGAGGAATTTTTTTTGTGCTGATAACAAGATCAGATGATGATGACGAACAACGATCATTTATTCGATATGATAAAAGGAAATGGAATTGCGAGGAAGTCTAACAAAGTGAAAGGATTTTTTTCCCGTGGTACGCGAAATTAATAATGAAAATAATGGCATATTATTCAGGAGCATTTTTCTTTTGTAGCTATATTGGTATTTAAAAAAAAGTTTGCATGAGGGAGTACAGCAACAGCATCAATAATAATGATGATGCTCATGATGATCATCATCATCAATAAGCTTCTAGACGATATAAGAAGCTTACTTTCTTCCGAGAATTTTTTTTCCTCCTCCTTGCTTGCTTCATCTCCCCTTTGTATACTGTCATCGCCTCGTCTCGGAGGAGGAGGAAAAGAACTTTTCGTATAAATTTTAATAAAAAGGGATGAAATAGGGAAGTTGTGTGTAGGAAGGAAGTGGGAAGAACTTTTTTCTCTTCTTTTGAAAGGGATTCTCATTTAATAGGCATTTTTTTGCTAGTAAGTATATCATCATCATCATCATCACGATTCTGAAGATTCGCACTGGTTATTAAAAATTGAGGTAAGAGATATTCTCATTTCTCCTACCCGGAAAAAGGATGATGTTATGCATGCATGAGTGGCGAAAAAATGATGTTGCTGCTGTTGCCACCACCATATCAGCTCATGCTGTACCACTACCACCATCATGATATGATCACCAATATGCATAACATTCAAGTCAGATTTTTTTCTCCTCTGTTGATGATATGATGATGATGATGATGATCATGGCAGTATCAATCGATTTTAATAAAGTCTCTCCTTTCCACATCTTTCACTCACAGCATGAAGTCTACCCAGACGAGTGGAAGACAAGTGATACTTGTGCGAGACAAGTGAGTACGTATGTGCATAACATGGGGCTATATGATTACAAGTACCTCGGAGAAGAAGGGAACAAGAGCCAATGCCATCATCATCATCAACATCTTGCCATCCAATAAAAAAATACTTACTTCGTAGGTACTTACTTCTCCTTTCCCTATCTCAAGTAGCACTGCCATCCAGCAGCCCCACATTTTGTTGAAGCTTGAACTGTTTGAAAGAATAAAGAAGTTTGATGGGGATAATAATGATAAAAAAAATTTGTAAGGAGGAGGGAACGAAAGGATCGGGGAAATGTACACGAATACACACTCCTTAGTCAATCTGAGGTACGAAAATGAGAGACTGACTACGCATTAGTTAGTAGTATCGGTTCGGTGCCACACACATTCACTCACTCACTCGCTCATTCATTCATTCAACACTTATTGAAAAACGGAAGGCTTCTTTCTTCTTGATCTCTTGTAATGAAAGGAGTACTACTTCGGTAAGGAGAACTACTCCTCGAGTGCTCCTACTTATCTCGTCGTCGTGTAATATACACCTCTACGGAGAAACTACTTGGAGAAAAGCTCCTGTGATCATGATCACGCTGCTCCTACTGAAGTGAAAGGAAAGAAGAAGAAGAAGAGTGGAATTTTTACTTAAATTTCCATCACCCTTCACTGGCTACGAAAGGGCTTCATGCCCATTTCTCCGTGAGAACGAGGAATCACTCGATGAATGGATTCGAACACGAAGAGTTTTCCACACCTGAGTGGTGATTACATTTTGATAAAAAAGAGGAGAAATATACTAATGCGTAGTGGAAACAACCAGAGATAGAGAGAATGTGATCGGATCGATGGATCCGAGATTCGGATTATTATTGATGCTGTAAGAGTAATAAACCTCTTCAAAGGAAAAAAAGTGAGACGAGCAAGGAATTATTATATCCTCTTTTTTTATTTCCCTCCACTGCTCGGAAAATTCGCTATGAAGCGATGTCATAAGCGCAATCATTCCGGGGAGCTTCCAAATTATCATTGTGTCTTTTGTATCATTCAAGCATAAATGGAGAGTCGTCATTATATTCTCGTTGGCCTTCCTGTCTGACATTGGCGAGCATTCTTTTCACCATCATTGTTGTCTCGTGCTATTCAAGCGGTGAATAATTCCCAATCTCACCACCAGACTGGTACATTAGGGCTCATGGGATTTGTTTACCTGCTGATATCGGAGCCCTACAGCCTTGAAAATGTTTAATGTAGAAAATTGCAAAACTAATAATAATGCAATCCTAATTTTAGGCCATGCTTCGCTTCCTTGCCTGACTGAGAATAGACGGCAGCCAGTTAACCTATACTGTGAAGTACCTAGGACTGGGAGTAATTTTGTCTTACGTCAGTTTATGAATGAGTGCTTCCGCTTTGTTCGTGGAAAATGCTTTTGAACCTGCTCCTCTTAATTATATTGGTTCGGCTCATCTCCCCCACTCCTTTATAGCTTATAGTAGTGTGTCTTCTCTGAGAATTAATTGTTTTTCCGAGAGAGCTTTTTGTTTTTAATACAGCCGAGAAAAAGTTTTAATTGAAATTTTATTGAAAACCCAGTCAAAGTCTTCACTCTGGAAATACCTACCTGTCGAAAAAAGAGAAAAAAATGATGGAGTGAGGATGAGCAGCAGAAAGTCTCATGCCAGCTAGACTCACGGTGGTGAAGTGGTGATGGGTACCATTCATTACGCCCGAAAATTAAACATTCATGAGGCTTACCCAGAGGGGAAAAAACTTGTTTAGTATTCATTATATTTTCTCCACCATGCAAATTTTTCCTTCCAATATATTACTTCGCATCTTTATTAGCCCCACACACCACTCCACTCCACTCCGCAGCATCACATCACATCGCAGTGTTGGAGGTCTGATCGATTTTCTTTTTTTTTTCGTTTCTCCTCTTCCACGAGAAAAACCACAAAAAATATTATAGAATGAATCTACGGAGCACATGGAATGGAAGTAATTAGAAAGTGGAGGGCTGTCAGAAGTGGGAAATTTATTGTTGGTATTTGTCATCGCTAATTGACTTTCAACAATTTGTTTTAATTGCTCTCCCCTCACAAGTTTCCCTTGAGCTGGAGTGAAATGCTCTCTCGTAAAAACGTCATAATGAGCAATTCCATCCCATTTTTTGGAGTAGTTTAACTCGAGCATTTTTAATTTCAAAGAGTGAAAGAGAAAAGATGAAGGAGGAAATGAAACTTGCTCTTGTGCTCGTCTTGTCCTTGTCTTCTATTGAATGTTATGTAACACTAGAATAAGCAACCTGTGTATAGCATGTTCCTTCCCCCGAATTCGAATCACAAAATAAGGCACCGTGAAACCCAACGATCCTTAGTTGGATTCACGAGCAGAAGTCTTCAGAAGAAAGTACGATGCTTATTTGCAGCAACTTTATCGTTGTTTTTGTAGGGCATCGCAATCGCGACACGCTTACATCTGGAAGTGGAGTGGCATAGTATTTTCGGTTTGTGTGCTCAGATTAAATATTCCTGGAACCAATTAGGCCCGAAAAACGAAACATGCTTCCATGTGGGTGTGTTCGGGTAAACACATGCATGCGGGTAAATTGTTTCGGGAAAATTATTTCAACCGAGTGAAACCTGTTCCCTGAAGAACTACATAGATTTATGTATATACTTATTTTGTAGCAAGACTCCAAACAGTGATCACCACAGGGGGCTTAGGAGCAAAGAGAAACAAAGAAACAAACATTTTTCCCTAGCGCTCCGTCTTGATTCTCCAGTTGTGCTCATTAAGGAAAGCGGACTAATCACTGGAAACACGGGTGGTGATGGCGGGAGATTATTCGGGAGCAGCTGCGCCCTTTGAAATGGATTGGAAACTAGCAATTAAGCGCAATTTTAAAAACCTCGTTGTTTTCACTCTCCTTAACCTAATTACGACTATTACTACTACAACTACTTCATTTCCAGCTATCCATTTTAAAAAGAGTGAAATAATAAATTCGGGATTCGATGAAAAACACTAAAGATGGATGGATTGGATTAATAAATGGGTGGTAAAATTAAGATGGTGGTAAATTAACTTGTTCCTCCAATATCACAAAAGAAAAATTCTTCCTCGAAACAGATCGTGTCCGTCGCTCCACGTTTCTTTTCTTCAGCACATCCTTTCATTTTCTCCTAATTCGTTAAAAGCATGATAGCTTTCTCCCGCAAATCACCACGCTTCCTTTTTCATGGTCCAAATTGAAAAATCAAAAGTGAGTTGATTCACTTGCAACGAATACATACTCACTTTATTCCGCCACTATACTACTTCGTATGTGCATCCAATCCTGGCCCATCCACTTTGGCTGATACATTTGCTTCCTATCCATTACGTAAATAATACTCACGTCAAGAAAAAAGCGATACAATTGAACAAAGGATCGAATATAAAGAATACTACTACTTCTACTGCTACAACTTTTTTCCCTTCTTCATAACTGCAACTCGTTCTCGTTGCCACCAACCGCTTATCAGTAACAGGAGCAATTTATTCCGGCACCGAGGAACGAGCAACTTTTCTCGGTTGAGCCATGCATTTCATCTGCGATTCTTTTCTATAGCTGAAGGAGCAGTCCTAGTGTTTTTTTTATTCTTCCCCTGCTCGAAGGGCTTCATAATGCTTTTGCCTTCAGCCCTCAACTCCCTCACTTTCTTCGACTCACCATGCCATGCCATGCCATGCCACCATACCCTATCGATTTGATCTCTTTTCTTGTATCTCGACTCGACTCCATTTAAAACGCATCAAAGTGGATAAAAAATGTAAAGTAAAATGGGACCAGTCAGTAACAGTTCTCTCTCGTTCCTGGAAGAAAGGAGACGGGGAAAGTGGGATGGTACGCACATTATTTTACTTAAACTCGAGGAAATATAATTTTGATTTTTCATATAGCGCAACCAATATACCTGTTATTTCGGTTTCTTCTCCTACCCCCATTGATAATGGAGCATTTTCTTGGCAGGCTGCTGGATGGATGGATATAGAGTGTGAGGAAAAGGAGGAAGAAGAAACTCTTCTGAGTGAGCTAGTAAAGCCCTCGCTTATTTTTATCAAAGCCCGTAGAAAAAAAATGAATGTATATTTAATACGTATTGAAGAGTAACAATAACATTTTTCCCAGAGTGAAAGAAAACATTTTTTTTCTTGGTCGTATTCCTTTTTTTCTGTTACATTTACCACTGGTTGTGCCATCGCCTTCGCCATGCCACGCCAAGCCACCACTACAATTTTGAGCTCACAGCGGTAGGTACAAGAGAAAGAGAGAGTGGAGGAATAAAAAATAAAAGAATAACTTTTTTTCGAGAGACCACATGCTAAAAACTACATACATATTCTGGAGATTTTCTTTTTTCCTCTTCCTGAACTGAATTCAACATCACCACTTTCCCTTTATTGTGGTGCATGCATATACCAATTCCTAGGAACTATTTTTTTTCATCACATGATGATGACATGCATAAAATTCCTTTAGGAGGAACAGCGGGAGTCCAAGGAATAAACTGTAAACGAAAAAAAGAAGAGGGGAAAAGCAACCGCATTTCACATATTTTTATTTCCACTTTTCCGGGCAGCCATGCATTTATGTGATATAATTTTTTTGTCAACACGTGCATACCAGACTAGAACCAGGGTTCAGTTCGGAGGATAGATAGATAGAATTCCTAATATATTGTTTCGGAGGAGAGCTGCTGGAGCTAGAGCAGAAAAAAATACGGTGAAGAATGTATTAGACTCCGCAACAGCAGCAGCAAGACGACTACTGATTGCGAGATAAAGGCATGTTCTACTTTTTATCATTCCTTTCTGTTATGTAACGTTACGACACAAGCAGAAAAAAATTGAAGCAATAACATTTTTCCCGGAGAGGGAAGAAAATTGACAAAAAACATAAAAGAAAATAGAGAATGTCAAACGAATAACACAAATACACATATGAGCATGTGAAGGCCCAAGGAGTTTTCTTCCTTCTGTCATCATGTCACACGGTAGGGCTTTTCACATTTTCCCGGGGAAAACATGATTCTACTAAATGGGCAATAATAAATTATTTAGTTAAATGCTCTCAAATAAATTGAGGCGAGGGCTAGTGTGTGTGCGATTCTCTAATCTGGAAGAGGAAAATTTACACTTGATAAGGGAAGGCGTTGGGGGGAAAAACACTACAAATGAATTGATTAGGCCTGCTTTGGAATGAGCGAGTGAGTGAGTGACTGAATGAAATCCAGGTTTTCTCATTGCAACAATAACAAAGGACCAGTGAGCCAAGTCAAATTACTTATTGCCTTGCAGTTGACAGTTTTTGTCACCCGGATTCACATTCATGGGAACAAAAAAAATTTCAGAGGAGCAGTTGTAGTAACTCAAACCATTCACGTATTTATGGAGCTCGATACTGATGATGCTTGGTTCGTTGGTTGGTGGTGGTGGCGGCGGTGGTGGCACTGAGCACAGAAATATCACATTATTACATAATAACAATAGTGTAACATTCTCACCCATTTTTTAGCCATCGAAAGGGAAAAATGCATGTGCTTTCATTTTCATTGCCCTGCTCCGTCATCATTTGCCTTTAGATCTGGATCTGATTCTGGTTCGGTTTCGGTTTTGTGCATTGAATGAGATATGGGCTGCATGGAATGGAATGGCATGGCCTTTTTCCCCTTTCCATGACGCGGTGGTAGTGGTGCTTGCTGTTGCTGTGTTGTTCCTCCAGCTCTACGCATCTGAAATTGTTCAGTCTGTGTCTAGTCGTCGTTCGAGGAAGTGCACGAAACTCCAGTCGTGGAAATTGCTGCATGGGACTCGCTCGCTCGTGTGCGTGTGTGCGGTTGTGTTTCTCTCTGTGGGAAAAATACAAAGTAGAGTGGAAACTATCCTTTTCCACGATGTTCTTCAACTAAAATCCAATTTTCAATTTTACTCTATTCATCTGCCAACCATCGCATGATGGTTTGGCTTTTTTGAGAAGAAGAAAAAGGAAAAGAGGAGTACTAACTTGCGGATTTTTTTATCTGTGCTTCCTGCTGGAAAGAAAAAGAGAGTTGCTGGTGTGGTGTGGTGATGCTTTGAGCTGGATGGTATAAGTGAGGAGGCTCTTTACAGCAGTTTCCAATCCCAATTGTCATGTTGAACGCTTTATTATTACCCAGAGAAGGAAGTTGCAGGTTTTAGCTGATCTGTCTGTCTGCAGTAGTAAGTATATATTTACCTCGTGTGAAAAAAGGTGTATTGACATTGATGAGCTGAGTGAGTGAGAGTTTGTTGAAAAAGAAATGGCTCGAGGAAAGGCTCGTGATGATGATGTGTTACTTTTGTGAAGTTCACGATGAGAAACGAAATTCCTGCAAATGTTCTTGAGAAAAGTACTTACATACACTTAATCTAATGAAATAAAATAAATACTTTGCAAATCAATAAAATCAAGTTTATTTTGTGAATAAATGAATTTGCTGTCACCTAATTAATGTACTTGTTCATGTCTGTTGATTGCAGATTCCTCTTGGATCATAAATAAATTAACTGGTGAAAAGTGCTAGTCACAAAAGAGAGAAGGAACAAATCAGTGTGTAAAATGAGAAGCATGAACGGTTCAGCAAGTGGTTCTGCTGATAGTCGGGGATATCCACCTGCTGGACTCCCACTACCCCCTGGATTAGTCCCGACTTTGGGTGGACCTGCAACAGGCCCCACTCCAGGATTACCCCCTGCATCAGCCAGCTTAGCAGGCTTAGGATTCGGTGGAGGAGGTGCATCATCAGTATCAGGCACCACAGGATCAGTTGTTGGAGCAGCTGGTGGAAGTGGCTCAAGTGGCCCAGCGGAGTTGAAGCATCATGCCGACTTTCTATCTCGACTTTTGGCAGCCACCCCATCATACATGAGTGAAATTGGTAATCCTCCTCCAGGCTTTTTCTCCGATTGGTTACGGAGATTGGTTAGTAAGCCGAGCGGAAACAGTGGCACTTCTGCAGCAGCAGCGGCGGCAGCAGCTCTCCATGGAGGTCCAGCTGCTGGTCTGACCTTTCCTGGCAGTGGTGGAAGTGGGAGTAGTAGTGGTACAAGTGGCGGTTCTGCCACTCTAGCTTCGAATAATAACAATCCTAGTCTCGGTGGTGCTTCTTCTGTTGGACAACCGGAAACTGAGGGTAGTATTGTTGGAGCGAGAACCGGTGCTCAGTCTTCTCGTGGTGACAATGTCAACTCAGCCACTTCCCAACTCGACGCTCACATCCCGACGAAACGACGGAAACGATCTCGCCTCAATGACCAACTTCCACTAGGGGTAACAATTCTATTCCCTTTTTTTCTTTGCTAATACTTCCGCAGTCATGACTCTCTCCCTGGATCTTTCTCCAGTGGGGAGAGAGAAAAAAGTTGAGTTGACTTTCTGCTTTATTGTCCTTTCCCCGTGACACATTCAACCACTAGCGCACACTTTCCCTTTTTTGTGTGGCCATTGATAATGGAAAAGTAAATGGATTGTGAAAGTTTTTTCTCCTTGAAGAAATACGAAATGTTGGGCGAAGAAACTTTTTTTCCCCGAGTATTTTCCTGTCTTTTACCCTCTCTGACTGGCTGAGTGAGAGGGAGTTTGAGAACTTACTTTTTTATAGTATCACTCTTGAACTAAAAAAAAAATCCCCTCGTGGGTCTGCCCATTGAATGGATGACTAATGAGTCTATTCCCCTTTTATCTATTTTGTAAAGACCCAATCCTAATTAATCAACGCTGATTAAGCAACTACTTTTCATTTCACCCATGCAAAATTCCATCAACGCGTTATCCCTTACTGCTTTGGTCCATTTGAGGATCCATCCCACTTGGGCTTTTTTTCTATCCCTTATGCACCATCGAGCGCATCATCATCATCTGTCGAGAACACATACATTTTTCTTCTGATGATCATGAGAACCCATCCTGATCCTGATGTACTCACCCGATCATATTCCAAAATTGAAATGCAAATTATCTGTGTGTTACCAATCCTCATTATCCTCCCATGCGCATTCACCGTGTAAAATCCCCCACTAATTGGCATTAGGTTTTTTTTCGCGAACACTAATGATGTATGCCTCGATTATTACCCATTTGTCGCTCCCACATTAAAAAAAAAAATGTGTGTGAAATGCTCAGGGAGCACAAGAGGGATCAGCTTTTAGTTTCATCATATTGGTTCGATGATGAGCTCGACTCCACTCATGATTCGGTGCATGGTTTCATAATGGAATGAAATGATGTTCCACATGAATTATACATGCATGTGTATCATCTCATCCTCGCATTTTATCCCTCTCAAGAGGAGTAGTAGTATTTAGGAGCAGACAAGTGGAGTTTTCTTGCCCGTTTTTTAAATGTCAGTAATGCCTGCAAGCTTGAATGAGTTTAATCCATTAGATATATTTCCACCATGGATGATATGGATTCGTTTGGTTTCCTCGGATGGCTTTGGGGAATCGGGAGATGGGGAGTGGAAAAAATCGCATTATTCTTCAAGAACGGTTTTGTAAACATGCCCCCGTATCATACATCATGAAATCATGATTCATGAATCAGGTTGGGTGAGTGAGTGAGTGGCTTTCCACATTTTCAAGGAGCAAAGTGAGGGGGTATGAGTGAACGAACATTAGTGTCATTTATCTCACTATTATTATCGTCATTGCCTCCTTCTGGACACAGAAATTACTCCTGGTGCTCCGATCAAAACTGTTATGAATCTGTTCACAGGTATTGAAAGCCCAGCATTAAAAAAAAGATTTACAGATTAAATCCTTAACTCGGTGAATGAATTGGGCTGGGTGGTAACCCAAAAAAATCTTTAGAATCGATCGATCGGTGACTCAAGTTTCACTGAATGGGTGAAGTGAGTAGATACAAATTACATTACTTATGAGAAGCTCTGTAAATACGATGTTGCAATGATTCTTCGACTTCGAAAGAGCTCTGTATCCTTCGTCATCATCATCATCATCATCCTGACCATTTATTCGGTTCCAGTCTTTCATGAAAAAGGAAGTGGGGAGAAGAGAGGACGTCCACTCCAGCAATAATAGTATCCTTATTACTATTATGCTCTCCTTAACAATGGGTTTGATTCTTTTGAGCGTGTAATGTAGGGATCCTTATTATACGCTAAAAATTCCCAACAAAAGCTTCTTCGGTAGCCAGCCACTCGTTTCCTCTTTTTATGGCTCCCCCTGACCTAATGACAATGACGGGAGTATGTATGTATATGTAGTAGATAGATATGGCACTACTGCTGCTACTGCTCCTGATGATTATTTATGATTACATCACAGCAACAGTAACATTTTTTTAGATTCACACCAACCAACCCATGCGTTTCATGAGCTTAAAAATAAATTGTAAAAACAAAATGACCCCAGACTCCACAGTTTTCAGGCATTAGCTCATTCAAGCGTACCCATGAAAGTAGTGGTGGATACAGAATGATGATGAGGATGATTCTCATTTTTTTGGATCAATATTATTATGATGGAAACACATCGCATCAAATTCAATGTGTGTGGTGGCTTGGCTTGGATTGGACTGGATGCATCATTGTGTGCATGTTTAGGGGACGAACGGGTGCCGGTGGCGATATCGATGCGATGCGATGCAATGGTGTTCTGTTGGGTTGGGGTCGGTTCTAGTCAGTGCATCAAATGCGGTGTTGTGGATTTCATATGGGGAATTTTGATGAGGAAGCTAGGGAACCAGCTCCCCCTCTCTTGTTTTTTGTCCAGAGAGAGATCGGCTGCTTTCATGGAATTAAGTAATGTCCCAGAGCTCACAGCTCAAGCTTGAGTCGTGGTGATGATGATGATAAGAGTGATTATGCGATTTTGATCTGATGGCGGAGATTCTCTTCATCCAAATCATTCAATTACTGGGCTTTCCGTTTTTCTTCATTTATGATTATGACGAGTGCCGAGGAGAATTATGATGATTCCGGCATTTGTTTGTGCTTGATTTGGCTCCAGCTTCTGATTCGTGTGACTGGTTGGTGATGGTGGTGGTGTTGATGAATCTCCCTGAGTGTAAAATTCATTTTGAAATTTGAGCCACTCTTCCCCGAGAATTGTGGACGGATGGGGAGCATGGAAAATAAATTATCTGTTATTCAATTACAAAATGTTTGCCGGGATAACTGGATAATTCGTTGTTGTTTACATTTTAAAGGGAGACGGGTAGCGTAGCGAGTTCCCTGTAGACCAAAGCCAGACTAGACTACACACTAGAAGCCAAGCCATTGTTTTTTTATAAACGAATGGGTAGACTTTGCACAAGTTCATGTTTTATTGGTGCATGCATATTCCTGCATAAATATTAACGAGCTAGAGTTGGCTCGGCTGGAGACTTTTATGCTCCTTGGAAGTGGAGTAGTTCAGTGGAATATTTTTGCGGGAGGGCCTCCGCTTTTATGAAGAGATACTGCATGTTTTTAACCCGAGGAGAAGGCATTTTTTTCTCCTTCCATATAAATATTTGGTGATAGCTGAATGCACACAAGGAGGCAATAAAGTCAACTGAAGAATAAAAAAAGAGAATTGGATCGTTTCACTTTTTTTTCCTCTATTCTCCAGCGGTAGCGATGATGATGATGCTGATGCTGATGAAACAAGGGAAAGGCTAGCTTCAGCTCAGGATCTGGCTCTGGCTGGAGTGAGGAGGCAACGAAAAGCAAGCTTCCCAGTGAGATGGAGGGAAAGAGCAAGTTTTTAGTGGTAGAAGTGAAAGTGAAAGGAGGAAAGGTCGACCTAGGTCATCCCATTTGTATTACGAGCACACAAACCAGCCAGCCAGCAAATGGAGGCTATTTTACCATCTTTATTGGGGATAATACAGTATAATGTGCATGAGCTTGTGCACATTATTATACGTTACGGGAACTATCATCCTATGAAACACTAGTGAATCCATTATTTTTTCCAAGAGACAAAATAATGTTTTTTTCCTCTCTCTCTCTCCCTTTGCGTTGGCATCATAAGGAGCAATGGAGTAGGCTGGCTGGAGAAGAAATTCTTTTACTGGAGCTTCGTGAAGGGAGGAAAAAATTCCCCCATTTATTGCATTTATCGAGATGAGATGGGTTTCGGATATGCGTCATTAAGATACACTTTCGCCTGATGTGGATCTATCTATTTTTGCTGGCTCCACAACACGTTACACGGCTCTTACTTATGCATAATCTCTCGGATTTTTTTTCTCCCTGGGTAATCCCCACTGGATCCAGTTGCATGCGAGAAAATCAGTCGACCCGCCTAACTGTTACTTTGTAAGAGTAGAAGTAGCTGTAGTAGTGGCGGTGGTGGTGGTGGTGATAAGTATATTTATAGGATAGATTGGCCTGAAAGGTTGACTCCAACTCTTGCAGCAAGCCCCTAGCAGCCCCAGAGCAGTGAGCAGACAAAAAAAGAACTTGTTTTTATTAGTTTTTCCGCGCATTACGGCTTCTGTTTTCTCTCCGCCTGGAGTTGGAAAAGCTTTAGCTGGACTGGGATTTTTTTTTGTTTTAGCTGCTGGAATTGGAATCGCAATCACGACGACGAGAGCTGAAGTTGACTCATTCACTCACTCTCAAACTCGTGCATGGGATTGGATTGGATTGGAGTGTGGTTGGTTGGGGACGTGAGGATGATGACGATGACATAAATGGGATGGCATATGCAGCGTGAAATTAAATTACACGCGGCGATGTTTCATCATAGATTCCTGGTTTTTTTCGTGAGCGCCGGGCTTTTATTGGATTTGGTGTTGAGGAGATCGGTTTTTTATTGAAATAGGCTTAACCTACTTTAATCTGAGAGCGGGGAGTTCTCTTCCGATCCGAGTGAACGGGCTTGTTAGAGGTTAATTCACGGTTTGGATTTTGGATATCCAGCAAGAAAAAAAAATCAGAAATCTTGGGGAGTTTTTCTCTAAGAGTATCTACTCGTGTGATTGACAATGGGACATTATTGATTATTCACAATGATAATGGGGCAAATAACTGGCACTACCTCGTACTTCTACCTTTTTCCTTGGGGAGGTAAATACATATTCCTGGACATTTGAAAAGATCCTTGAATAGAAAATTACAGTAAACTTGGAGCAAACAACTCCAATTATTTTGACAGCTCTCCTTTCTTCAGGACTTTTTTGCTTGTGTTATTATTATGTCATCAAAACATTGTGACATGGGTTTAACTGGCTGTGATTCTCGTTTTTCCCAGCCTGAATGCCTGGAAGTCTGAATTGAATACATCATTTCAGTGGCGTATCCGTATTTGTAAAAGTTGTAGTGCCTACCCTATTATTATGATAATGGAGTCTTTCTTCCTTCAGGGTGGCTTTGGTTTTTCCTCTGAACTGAACACAATACACACCAATTTTTCATGTTTGGAGCAGCAGCACCCGTATGTAGTCCCAATGGTCCTCTCATTTTTTTCTGTGGATGAATGATCGAATGCATCTACTTGTTTTTCCACATGACATTGTTACACGCTACATTGTCGCATCATCAAATAAAAAAACGTAATGAAAAGACCCAGGGACATAGGGATGTCGATAGATTGTTACATCTATTCATTCATTCATTTCTACATCAATACCCATTTGGATCGCAACGTGTGTGTTAAATCTATGTATACGAGTCCATTTTATTAAATGCAGGCTTCTGTAAAAAACGCCATGAGCGAGAACTCAAATTGCTTATTTTCGTGGCAATTAAGTTGTTAAAATGAGTTCCACTCTGATTCTGATCACAGGAGCACTTATATATTTTTCTGGGAAAATGTGCTGCGCTGGGTCAAAAATTTTGTGTAATTTGAGTTTTCACGCTATTCACCGAAATCTAGGATTTGGTTTTGCCTTTGCCTGTTCCATTCCACCCGGTCAAAAATCGCTGGTGATGCAAGGCAAGTATTTATTTTTAGAATGTAACGGTAACTATTCATCCAGAAGACCAGTTTTGAAGGGGATGTACATATTATTAGTGCTAATACTTTGTATTGTTTCATTGTTCAACGTGACATTTTCTCTATGGCTCCAGGCCATATTAGATGAGCTATTATGCACTTCACTTCAAGTTGGATGCTGTATTGATGCGATGTAACATTGCATTGGCACAACTGTGCTGAGGGCTGTGCTGGCGTGTCCTTTTCTTTTATGAAATTTTAGGTTCCTCGGAAATAAAAAAAGAGTGTGTGCAAATGAGCTTTGGAGATGATGATGAGTGGTTTCGTAATGGGAGGACTTGCTTCGATACTTTTCTGAATGTGTAGTGATTTTTTTAATGTGATCTGGCATGCTGAGTATAAAGAAAGACCCACCACAATCAAGAGTTGAGTGAGTAGCTGCTACGAATGTTTCCATCTCATTTACCTACTTCCTGCATCACCATTACCAGCTCTTTAAATTCCTATTAATTTCTAATAATGGGGACGAAAACGCATTCTCGTAAGTTCTTGTGCAGGGAACAAGACAAAAGAAATCAGTTTGTTGGGCATAGTAGCATTCTATTAAATCCTATACCATTCAACTAATCTCTTTGCAAACTAGGGAAAAGGCGAATTCTGGATCCCAGGACTTGTTTATTGGCACTCATCCTTTCCAGCTAATCTCTATTTCCGTTACACCACGCACACAATCTTGGAATGGACTCATGTTTAGCAATGATTTTGGGATTGTGTCCAGTGATGACGCATGAATAAAATGACGGCTCATTTTTCAAAGGAACTGAACTAGAAAATATCAAAAGGGGCTATTGGTCACCTAATAACCGATCATGTTCGGTCATCCTGGTTTTGTTTTTCCAATCAGTCCTTTTCCAGTATATCGGAAAATTGGAATGAACTCTCTCGTCCATGTCCACCCACCTGCAATGATCGTTAAGCACCTAGGACAGACACAATTGAATGACGCACACAACCGAGATTATGACGCTCATCGAGGTCAACTACTACTGAAATAAAATTTTCTACTTCCTTCTCCAGAAAATATGGGTTTCGACTGCGCCTATAAGTAGGATTAATCTCACTTCGAGACAGTCTCTTCGACATCCCGACTTCAGCGTGGGATGTAAACACCAGCAAAAACAAGAAAGTACTTCCTGTGTCACTAGACTTTCGTTTGAATCGCTTTTCTTCATCAGTCAATGGTTCTCAACATCCGGTGTTGGCTAAAAGTGAACACCTCATTTCCTCTAAAGATTTTCAAGAGGTTTTAATTAGGCAAAATTATTTCAAATGGAGGAAGAAGTATTTGTGCAAAGCTTATTGTCGTTAGAGCAATCTCGGCTGATACGTCAATTTAGCAAAACTAGCAGATTCGCGACGTTTCACTCCTCATGTTGTACGAAATGATTCAATCACTGATAACTGGTGATCGCAGCAAGACTGACTAAATATTTCAATGCGAAACAAATACAAATGCATTTACAATCAAGGCTAGTAATCGTGATCTCACCCTGTGATATTCCTCACTGATTGAGTCAAGCCATCCAAACTCGCCCGTCACTTTACTTTCGGAGGAGGGCACAATAGGGGAAAAAGTTATTATTATCTTTCCCGGGAATCGACACGCCGTCACGTTTGACGCTTGGCTTGTTTAATAGGAAAAGTCAGGGCGCAGAGTGAGCCCACGACGACTTACTAGTAGGTACAATGAATGAGAGTCTGCTAGTGCTGCGGTGTGGCACGGCTCATTTTTTATCTTAATCATCACGATGATCTGTGTGTGGAAGCTATGCCATTTTTTTCTCTAAAATATGTGACACAATGCACAATTGACTCGAGAGGAAAGTGGCCAAAACATACGCTTCTCTTGAAGGATTATTATCGTCATCTCCGTGAAAGCCAGTGAAGCCGCCACCATATAATACCATCATCATCATAAAGTTCGGCCGTGCGCTTTCTTTCTTCTCATCCATTCAATTCATCCATCCATCCACCCGACTTTCCGACTCTGAGGGAAAAGAAAAAAGTTTATTATGCTCCTGGTCGTATGAATGGCTGTACTGACTAAGGCATGACTTATTCACACCATCACCGAGAGATGAGGATCATGTCACGATGATCATGATCCTCCCAGTAGAAAACTTTATTTCGTGATGTAACAGACGTCATGTCGCGAGTCGAATTGTCGGCTAACTTATTATTTCCCCCGCCGTAATAAAATCAAAGGCACTAATACAACACTACTACTACTACTACTACTACTCTTTTCTTTTGGTGGTCCGAGAAAACCGATAAATGCAACTTTATTATATCTGTACGGACCGGACCGGTCGTTTGAGAATAGAAGGGGAGAATTTTCATCTTCAACCCGAAGTTGGTCTGGTCCTGGTCACATCTAATGAATGGAATGGAGGAGGATTATTACGAGTTCTTTTTTTCTGTCCAAGTGAAAGCTATCCCCGATCCAGTATTCCTACTCCAGTAACAGTAATTTTCTTAGCCTTTGTGACAAAAGATGAGCTCAATTATCTCAAAATACAGAAGGCAAATTTTACTCCGAGCTCCGTAGACCAACACACACAATTACGGAGGCAGATAGAGAAGTTGTAGTAGTAGTAGTAACTTATCCTTCTCCTCCTCCTCCCTTCTATTATTACCCCGTGATGCGCTCCTCTCCTCTCCACTATACTTTTCTTTCCTCGCTTTTTGTTATCTCTCCCTCTCTCTGAATACTTATTATTGTTTAGTTTATCCATTGATGATGGCCATCATTTTCTGTTGTTCTCGCGTTTCTCCTCTTCCACTCTCTCGCTCACATTTCAAAATCCTCCATTAATGTAATGCCGTGCCACCACTCACTCACCAACTCACCACTACCATCATCACTGAAAAAATACAATATAATAGTTTGTGTTGGTGGGGAGAAAAACATGGTTGGTGTTGGTGGGTGAAGGCGTAAGAAAAAGCAACCATATAGATATGTAGTCGACCATATAGCGAGTTTAGTAGTAATGATGACAAAAGGGGAAATGAGGTCCCATCATTACTCATCATAATCGTCATCGACACCATTACCATTATTATTATATTCATTTTTGGCTGTCAACTCTCTCCAGGCCAGGCTAATATCACTCATATAGGCATCGCGACACGATTAAGTATTATCATCATCGTCATCACCATCATCATATCACGATCATCAAATCGCTATCACATCACCACCACTACCACTACAGAGCTTGCTCTGATGATGGCAAATGCATGTATTATTATCGTAGGTATGTACACTCTTGCCATCCAACTCCCCACTATAAAAAAACTATCTTTTCAGTGAAATGACAGTCGTAAAACTTGATAAACCCTTAATTTCTCGGGAATCATCGTTTGTCTTTGTCCTCATTATTCTCCCTCTGATATTTCCCCAACCTCAGTAGTAATATAGTAGTATTATATTTTTCCATTCCTTATCACTTCCCATCTCGAATTTTCATCGTCACTGAAAAACTGACTGAATTAACTTCTTTGCATAATTTAAAGTTTGGGAAACACTGGAAGACTTACTCATTCATTCGTATATACTTACTTACTTATTTCCATATTTACTCTCAATGATTCACGAGAAAGCTCCCACCCAAAAACGAGAGAGGAAGTACTCACTTTTGCTTAGTTTAGTTGGGATTGTATTAATTCGTAATGGGCTTATCTTGCCCACCTCATTCTTGTTCGAACTATGTTGGGAAATTCTTGCCCGAGTTGTTATTTTGTTGCGAACTTTTTAATTCAGTTTCTTCGTAAGATTTTCCGGAGCACGCATCCATCCATGAAAACATGCAAAGCAGACTCACTCAGAGCCAGAGCTTCGGCTCACTCACTCACTCCTATAACTCATTTTCTCCGTGAATAATAAATAATAATAAAAGGAGAGGACTCCTACTACTCCTCCTGAAAGGAAATGCATTATGATTACAGGGCGCGATGATGATGATGATGAGGAGGATGACGAGAAGTCAAACTAGCCCGGGGAACTTTGCTCATTTTACTTTTTAATCCGACGTTTCGTGCACCGACTTATCGGATAGTATCATTCACAAAAACAACACGAAAAAAACAAAGTTTCACTCGTTCGCTCGCTCCATCTCTTTCCTCGTCATTATCCTCATTTTCCAGTTTGTCCGACATGCATATATGTCTTCGTCAAACTTTCATCAGGAGAAGTTAAGGAGGGTTCATGGTTAATTAGGATAACAGGAAGTGCAAAGTAGACTCGTCGTCCTGAGTGAGTGAATCGAGAGAGCCTCGAGGCCAGGCACGAAACAAAATGCAATAATAACCAGTAATAAAGTATTCCAATCGACTTTTGTTCGACTCGACTCAGCCCAGCTCCTCACAGTCACACATTTTTCGGGTTTTCGTGCGCCAATTTCCTGATTCCTCTCTCCCTCACTCAGAAGAACATAAGTCCGCGGCTTGGCTCAGCCTTGGTAAAATGGGGTTCCACGAAGAAGGGTGAAAAGAACGAGGAGCTGGGAACTGGTTAGTTGGTGAATAGATTGATGTTTTTGTTTATGATTATATATTCCATGTGAGGAATGTGTGCTGTATGATATGGTGACGATGATGTACATATCCATATCGTACTACTCGCTCATAAATTCATGAGGACATAGTCCATTCATCAGATTTGATTGTCATTTTTGTCGTTCGTGAACGAACGATGTTATTTTTTCTGGATAGATGATAGCGTGCTCCACTCATGGGCGACGATGGCGATGGATGACGATCCACTACCAAAAACAATTCATATCACCATCATCATTTTCTCCCAGAAAACATGTAACTTGGAAATCCTGATATGTAGTCTTGATACACATGTGATTGCCGCAAGTTCCCATTTATAATTTTGCTCAACATGCATTCGATGACATGCTTACGGGTACTCTCCCATCCACAAAAAAATATCCATTTCCCCGACTGGTCAAAGCGCGTGAATATTGGAGGAAGGAGGTGAATAACTCAGTTAGTCGTTTGTCCTGTTTGTCCGCGGAGCGGAGAACATGTATAATGTGTCTGGAAACTGGACAACGACGACATAACACACGAAGTGTGTAATTTTTTTCGAGTAATAGGTGGGGAAGTTTTTAATAAAAAGGACAGGTGAAGGAATCGAATCGAGGGTAATGGTAATGGACATTAAAATGGACAGAGGGTTTGAAGGTTCCCCCTCTCTTCCCTCATGCACAATACACGATTTTTATCGTGTGTGGGAGAGTGAAATTGTAGTGGTGGTGGTGGTGGTAGTAGCAAAAAAAATTTTATCCTCCTCGCTCACTCACCCAATGTGTATTATGAGGTAATCGTGAAATGAAAAGCATTCAATTTAGTTAATGCATACGCCGGACAAAAAACACGGAATTATGCCCCCAGTGAAAATAGAGGTCACTCGTTCTCGTTGGTCGTTCCTGTTTTTTTGTTGTAATCTTAAGTTGTTGTCGTTTGTCATGTAAGCCCCTAAAATATGAGTAAACGACGAGACGCCAGCCATTAGCCTGCATTATGGATAGTGGATGGATGGATGGATGATGGGAATAAATAAAGCGAGAGGTTATTTATATGCACCAGAGTCATGCAAAAATGGATAAAAAAATATGCCTCCGGAATCGCCCTATCGGAGTATTCAACATAAGCTAGTTGGCCTTAATTGCGTTGATTGTTAATTGAAAATAATGACCACGCTCATAGTGTAATACATATTGCTCATCATAATTTGCACTTTATGACAAGGGAAAAGTGTAGCCTATTTACAATGCAATAAGTGAGTAAAGTACTTTGTTAGGGATGAAGAGGAAAAACATTGCAAAATCTGTGAGGGAAAAGATAGCATGTACTTACCAGTAATCTTTCACAAACTCCTTGAAGAGGAGTGAGCACGAGATGATATTCACCCTTCGAGATTTTCTCATGAGCTGGAAACAACTGGGAAAAGTAAGGAGAAATAAGTACTTCTTACCAGTAGAGCTCACACTTTGAGAAGCATTTCTCGTTCTTTAAAAGCTTGTGTTACGAAGGAGAGGCACATCCACGTGCTCGTAAAACCGGGCCTTGAAAGCATTTCTCCCAGTTTCATCATCATTATTGCCGCCGTTTGTTCAAGAATTGCACGAGTCAGTCAGAGGCACCATCATTATTATCGTGGAGGTAGTAAGTAGTAGTAGAAGTAGTAGTATAATAGCTTTTAATGGTTTATAGTAGCTCACCTCTCCGTCATCTTTTCCTTAATAAAAGGAGCCATTTGAGAATCAACAAGAAAAGACAACATTAAATGGAAGACAATGCACTTTCCCCATCATCTTTTCCGTGTTTATAGCTCTGGTATGGCCATAACATTTTCTAGGGAATTTTTTTTCTCCAGGGGGAAAACCAAACCAGGCCACTTTCATTTTATAGTAATATTAATGATAATAGCGAGTGAGTGAGCGGAGCTCCTCTCGCGCACACCCAATAAAGTGACTAGGTTGTATTATTATATGTATTTTTTTCTTCCTTGGGAGGCTCTGACTTCACCTCCCTCCTTAGAGCCATTACATTAGGTTATGTGTAGTAAAATGCATATTTTATTAGTAGGAGACCGGCTTTGATATGGCCACGGGAAAAAAGAAATGTACCCATCGTTTTATATATTTTTTCCTGGTGGCATGGCATATCTGACGGTGATGGTGGTGGTGGCGATACGATGCGATGCGATGGTGGTGTGGTGTGGCAATCACGAGAACGACGATGATGGTGAAGGGGGTCGTTACGAGATTATTGCGTGTGAAATGGGCTATTGTGAGCCTGACATTGCCTTAACTTGGCTTTTCCCTTTAACTTTTTAGTTGCCCTTAATATGCCCATCTTCCGTCCGTGCACCACACCACACCACACCAGCAACACAACACACACACACACTCACAATTTCTCTGTGTGCATCCATCCTCGCGGAAATAGATGAAGAGTGAAGAGTGAGTGGATTGGATGAATAGATATGATAGATTATTCATGCCGTACAAGGCAAGTGGGAGGGATGGCTGGAGGGATGCATGGATGGATAGTATCATGATTTTTTATTCGGATGAATACGAAATTAAGCCTCGCTTTGAAGCTTTATGGAAAATGCATTTCGCTTTTGTGAGCATAATGACATTGTGCCTTTTTTCCCGAGTCATCAATTCATAAATTAAATGCGATTTCCCCCGCTTAATAGCCGAGAGGGGAAAGCGAACGCGTTATGAAGTGGAAGTATGGGTACTAGTATTTATGATGGATCCGATCGAATAGCTAGTTCCAGTAGTTCGGCTCATAATTGGATTCGAATAGAAATTTTTTTAATAAATAGATTGTTGACGCTTCACATCTTAAAGGATTCATGAAAGGGGTGGAGATGTAATTGCTGCTGTGCTAGTAGTGCTCACCATGTTCCCGTGAAAATGTGAATGCTCCACCACACCAGGAAAAAAATGCGGAGTTGATGGCGATGGTGACTGACTGACTCTGCCCGTTTTGAGTTTGTATTTCCTTTGATCAATGTCATTAGGACTGGCAATCAGTCCACCTTCTATCAGTCTTCTGGAGGAGGCGGGAATGGAATAATATATATGTATTCAGCCATATCCATCCTCACAGTTTTTTTGCGTGTCTGCCTGCACAGTCACATGAAAAATTGCATGAAAGTTTACGAGCCTACTGTGTGCTCTTCAGAGGAAGGGAGAACGAACTTCGGATTTTTTCCTTCTTTTCTCCCAAGGAAAAAAGCGAATTAGTTGATGGAGGCACTTAAACAGGAGCAAATCGACATCCACGATAATAATGATGTGATACCTTACTTACTTATGTCTCTCGCGGTTATCTATCTCGTGGTGGATCCGAAAAAAACTCTCATCCTCTCGGAATCACGTAGACAGCGAGCTTTTGTTTATTAGTCGTTTCCCATCCTTTATTCCATTTCTCTCCCCATTTCTCGCCGAGCGCACGTGCTCCGCGAGGAAAAAATGCACGCAATGAGCTAGCATCGAGCGGAAGGAAGGAGACGGATGAAGGGTGAATTGAAGTTGGAAATCATGATATGGTGTGGTGTGGTATGATACGATGATACACGCTAAAGTCTTCCCCAATTAAGTATTATTTCTGAGTGAGGAATATACTTACCCCACTAAAAGTTGTCTTCATTATCCAAGCCTCCTCGATTGGGGGGTGGAGGGTAAGTGAAAAAGTGAACTTACTCAGCTCAAGTTTTTTACTTGGATTGAACCAGAACAATAATTTCACATTATTCACGTCATCTCTTCCAAGAATGAATGAATGGATTGTTCCACCGACACTGACCATGTGTCCGTAATTACTTACTTGCGTACTTGGCCAGGAATAAAATTGGATTGGGGAATGTTGTTCTTTATTGCTCATACTTCAAAGGATTGTTTATTACCTTGAATTCGGCTTATTTGTCCAGTTAAATAGATATAAAGATAATATATTTATTATGGTGCCACTGGTGTGGGAAAGAAGAGGAGGAAAGCCTCGAAGCTCCATAAAGTATTGGCGGTGGTGAGTGTGGGTATACGGGTGCACAAGAAAAAAATATTTTCTCTTTTTTATGTAGCAACGCGTCCATAAGTAATAATTCTTATCCGTGGGTCATAAAGGACACTTGATACCTTCTTTTTATTGCCTCGCATATCTCAGCGAGGGAAAAAATAAGGCGTGCCGCTGTTGCCACAATTATCCCTCAACTCTTTTTATATCCGTTTTTTATATGGGAGCCTCCAATAAGAATAAATATGCTTTTTTTCTCTAGGAGTTCCGCTCTCTTCCTCTGATGCAATTTTCGCAGTCAAGAAAAAGTCAACTCGGAAAAAAAAGTTTTTTTAGGCAAATCGTTTTATGGAACTTTTAATTTTACTTCGGGAGAAAAAAACCATAAGAATATAGACCAGCCGAGACCTCATGTGGCTGAGGAGAAGGTTGACAATGAAAAGCCTGTTTTTTAATGTGGAGGAATGCCATTCCAATCCCTATGCTTTCCAATAACCTTTTTATTATAACTCCACAATCATTACAGATATGAGTGAGTGAGCGAGTGGAGTCAGCTAGCGGAGTTGGAATTGTCTTTGCCTAACTTTCTCATAAAAAACGGCATTATTTTACGGGTACGGTGGTGGTATGTTCCGGTGGTGCGGTGGAAGGATGACAAGGAACGATTTTTACTGTCTCCTTACAGGTCATTAAAATTAGCTCATCCAGTGGAAAGGCAGGCAGGATGCATGGAAGTGAAAAAATCCATATCATCATCTACTTACATCTCCAAGAGATAGATTTTTTCCTTCTTCTTTTCTAGAAGTGAAAAAAACTTTTTAGGGCCATCATTTCTCTTTTTATTAGTGTGGCATATCACAATCACAATCATTCCGTACCGGAGGTTTCTTAAGGGGAAATTAGGTCTTTGGTATTTAAAAAGGCGCTACGAGGCATTTTTATATCCCGAGAAGGAGCAAGACGCAAGATATATAAAAAAAAATCCATCCAGTCCAGCACATTTTTTCTCTCATCTTCTGCATTGTTCTCTCCTCGAGATAAAAAGGGAATTAAGCGAAAGAATGTCGATTAACAACAGCACAAAAAATGCCTCACTAGTACTTTATCCCAGAAAAAAAAGAAAGCTCAGCCTTCTTAAACGTGTGAATACTATAGTTGTAGAGGACAAGTTCTCTCTCCTTAGAGGGGGAAAACTGGCTGGAAGGGTTGTAAAAAAGGAAGTGCCGATATAGTGCTCCATCCAGCTTTAAAAAAGAAGAAAAAATGGTTATTCATTACCTACACGAGACTACTGCGCGTTTCTTTTCTTTCAGCTTTGGAATGAGTGGAAAGGAAAAAAACTTTTTTTCTTAATATTTTTTCCTCTGAAATTACCCACTAAAAAGCATTAACAGTTTGGAGCGCAAAGCCATGGCCGCGATGATGCTATAAAATGCTTAAGCACGAGTATTATTTTTCCTCCTGGATGGATAGATGGATGGTGATGTATTTTATTAAGAAAATGCACGAGTAGAAGTATCACATCACCCTCATCGCATCACATCACATTGAATGCTCTCCTCCACTCTCTTAAGCTGATTCGATGGTGCACAGACAAAGCACCGCGGCGCTGTCTTTCCCCCACTCACTTAAGTAAGAGGGGAAGTGGGGAGTAGGAGTAGGTATTCCACTTTTATGGATGGAATTAAGTGAAAAGGAAGAAATGAGAGGGAAAGGAAGGAGGAGCGCAATTTCAGGAAAAAATCTCATTCCTCGCGTTAAGTTGTGTGGAAAAGAGTTAAGTCTGATTCCCCTTCACAGGAAAAAAAGGAGATCATCGTGAGCATCATCATCATCATCATCAGCAGCAGCATAACCAAACCACATAACATTATTTATCTGCTCTTAGTAGCATTACGACTCCTCAATAAGTACATCTGTGAGGTCGCTCACCAACCAGCCACTATAACTTTAAGTCGGTGGCGGCGCTCCTACATATTTATCACCACTACTACTACTACTATTACTGCTCCACTAATAGTTGTTGGCTGTTGGGATTGCGGATGAGTCGATTCGATTTCAAGCCTTATTATCCTTAGTCAAACGTTATGAGCAGCGAAGGAGGAAGGGAAAAAATCCCCTTTTCCGAGTTCCAAGATAATATTATCTCCTTAGTGGGCTAGTAGTAGTAGTAGTAATAGTAATAGTTGTTATAGATGTACCATCAGATACTTATTTACTACGTCTGTAATAACTGGAGCATTATCTTATCCCCCTGTAGTAAGTATCACTCTAAGACCTTGAGTGAGGTAGCGGCAAAACAAAAAAAGGATCCTGGTGGTGCTTTTTTCGCCAATTCTAATAGCATCAATGAGGAACCGCACACATGGATTACTGGAAAAAGAGCTTAAACTTTTTCCCTAGACTGAAGGAGCAAAAAAAAGAAACCATACCATGACATGTCGATCTTACCGTTGATGATGATGATGATGATGTGGATCTTTCCGTGAAAGTTGCACTCACTCACTCACTTCGAGCTCGCGCTATTGCACAGTGAAGTGAAGTACGTATCAAGAGCTTGGTCGGCTTGCCAGTTCCCAGTACTTACTTAACTGTGCAGTGGTAAGTAAGTAAGTAAGTAAGTAAATGTAGTAATGTTATGTGCCTAAGTAGGTAGGTAGTCAAGTCAAAGTCAGAACCAGAACCCAAGAGGAGCAGTGCATATCGCCAAGAGCACCCAGCGCCAGCTTCATATCTAGTAAAGTGTGGTGGTGATGATGATGATGATGAAGATGAAGACGAGGATGGTGGTGGTGGCGGCGGGTATCATCATGAACTCTAAATGAATATGCCTTATCTATCTATAAAGTATAGCGTGTTGATATTTCCCCAACACTTACTCAAACTTAGCGAGCGAGTGAGCGAGTCAGTTCGGTTCAGCATGGCTGAAAGAAAAATGAAGTTAAACAACTCAGAAAAAGGTACTCTGAGGCAGAAAATCTGTCCAGAAGAAAGTTTTCTTCTATTTTTTTTTGCTGAGGAAAAAAAGAAAGATCCTTTTTTATAGTGGTGGTGGTGGTGGTGGAAGCAAGCTCCTTTTCCTTTACAGTTCTCACCTATTACTTATGTATCATCAGATAAAAAAGGAAGAAGACTACTGCTAGAGCCTAACCCAGATATTGGTTTTTGGCTAAAGTCTTTATTCGTAATACTTTTTTTCTTTTCTTATTCTTCTCTGATGGGGGATTTTTTTTCTTCACTTTCTCTCCTTTTTTTAGTTAGTTACACCATCAGCAGTACCATCACATGCCATGCCATGCCATACCACCAGCGAAGCCAAGCTAGCGTGCAATAATATCACTAAAGTAGTTTTTAGTGGATGCTGTACACAATTGCCAGATGAATATTTCCGCTTCGTTTTACGAGTGAACTTCCGAACCTTCCAAGGAGGAGAAAAGGGGAGGAAAAAAAAGGAATGGAAGTTACCAGTTACCTTTTTTTCTCGAGCTATTGCTCCCGAAAAAAAAAGTTGGATGCTGTGCTGCTGATGTTATGTGAATAGGAAATGGTCTGTAATAATATCATCTTAGGTTGGATGATCTCTGACAATTTATTTATTCTGGGAGAACTGTCAAGGGAAATTTTGTTCGCATGTCTGACTGCATTGCCTATCCTTTCTCCTATTTTTTTGGGGATTGAACGTCCTCACGCCGTCATCGTTCCAAACCATAACCAAACATCCATACCACCACCACCACCACAGAGTCCTTCTCATAATGTCCTTATGTGTGTACATTTCGCGAGGATGATGGCAGAGAAGAAAGAGTTTTAGAAGAGTTTTAAAGAATTTCCTTCTTTTTTTTGATTCGGAGGAAAAGGATGGTTTAGTACTTTCTTTCTTCCAGAGTGAGAGAAAGATTTTCCCTGTATGGAGTAAGGAGATGACTCTCTTCTCCCACTCCCTCTTTTTTTATATCCTTCTGGAAGTTCGTTTTCGTATGCAAACATGACACTTTCAAAACCATTGAATGACATCTTGACTAGATTCCATCACATGATTAAATTTCTTCCTTTTTTTCTATTTTCCCTCTCCCTTTTCTCGTACCAAACCAACTCACTCACTCTCAGCGTGGAATCAATTGCAGAGTTCTTTATGCGCATTTGACCGTTCTTTCCCTTTAACTTTGCGGTCCTCGATATCTGCTCTAAGGTTTCACATTTTTTCAGTTGTAATTCTGCAGACGTAATATGATTTTCGAGATGTGTCATACTCATGCCACGACTTTCCTCCAAAGGAGGAGGTGGTTTTATAACTTGACGTATAAAATGTATCAAGGAAATAAAAAAAGTGAAATTACTTTAAATGTTATTGCTCACCAGATATAGGATGTCAAGTCAATTTGGAGCAATCGTCGTAAAACCATTTTCTCACATCGAGCTCCATAAAAAAAGCCCTAGTAATACTACTATCTAGGAGGAGTACCAAATATACCCCCTTTATCTTGGTTTATTCTTATTGACTGACACAAATAGATATGAATCTCGCTCACTCGCAATAAGCGAAAAATGTGATGTGATGTGATGGGGTGAGCTGGGCTGCCCTCTCTCTATTGCATTGTCGTATGCATAGGAAATTAAAAATATTATTTGACCTTTGGAGCCGACATCCAAAATTAGATCAGTGAAAGACATTCCGCAAAAAAGTGAAGTAAATGTGACACATGAGATGATTTCACATTGTCAAGTGGGGAAAAAATGAGATAAAGTGAAACGGAAATGGGTAGAAATGGCTAGTGTGAGTGTGTGTCTATAATATAATAGAATGTGTGCCTCTCCTCCAAACCCATTTTCATATCAAATGAATGGATGAAGGAGCGAAGCAAAGACATAAGTACTTAATGTGAAAAAAAGAGAATTGACATTCTTACCCCCTGCCTGCCACAACCTAAGTACATTTACATACATAGATTTTTTTACTTTTATATAAGGTATAGTGTAATCGCAGAGCGAAATATGAAAGATGAAAAGAAACGAATGAATCCCTTTGCTCACCCCTACTTAAATACAAATGCTTCTCATCGTTCTCAATTCACCGCTCATCATGGTGATCATTGAATGGAGCGATTTGCGGCATTACCATTCCTCCCAACAGCCCCCTACCCACACCAAATATATAGCGTGAGCTATAAAGAGGCAAAAAATGAGCAATATATTTTCCCTGGTTGTAGTAGTAAGTAAGTAAGTAACCGTTTTCCATGCCTTAAGTGAGTAAAGATATTTGGAGGGGAAATATGGGGGACGAGAATAAAAAAAATGCGGATGGATGATGGAGGGAAAAAAGTTCAAGCATTACGGTACACTTCTTCCACAGGAAGGGAGAAGACAGGGGAAATATAGAGATTGAGTGGGAGTTAAGGACGATGAAGCAAGAAGAAGATGATGATGGTGGTGGTGATGATGATGATCACGATGGCGAAATGCATAGGCCACATACCAATGTTACACTTTTTTCTGCAATAAGCCATAAACCAAGAGGGAAAAGTAGACCTTAAAAATGTAAGCGTTTTTATGCCCTGTGTACATGCTTACTTAACTCCATGAAGAAAAAGGGGAACCTATCTTGGAACTTGGAAGTGAAAAAATAGCAATAAGCATGTACTCATCTTTTTTCTTATGGAGCCCGTTAGCTAGAAAAACGAATGCTTCGATGACGGCACCGCCACCACACCACCGTTACTGATGCTGATCCTGAAGTTTGATACGATACTATACGATACGATTGCATTTTTTTTGTCCTCCTTCTTATGTCACACTTAAAAACGGTTATATTCACTTATGGAGGTATTAGTGGCCCTTTATAGAGATGGAGATTATGGTGGAAAGGGAAACACATTTTTTTGTTGCTTCCCAGATGATCTGAAGAAGGAGAAAAAAGGGAAGATGATGATGCTGATGCTGATGATGGTTAAACTCTTTATATAACCTTCTCTCTGGAAGCAAGTACTAAGACATCATCATACAAGTAGAAAATAAAGTTGCCCTTATTCCTTCCCCCAACACATCACATCCAACGTTCTCGGGAAAGAGATTCTTTTATACTTGTAGCTGTAGTTTTTGGAGTCAGTCAGCTTTACAGCTCACTTATCTGTGAAAGACCTTCTCCACCAATTTTTTTAGTTGTTCCCCCATTTTCCCTTTCTCTTATCACTTTAGAACTGACTGGAAAAGAGAGTAACGACAAAACTTTAGATAAATAGTATAAACGAGGAGTATAGCAGTGCACCACATATTCTTTCTCTGGTGGCGTATGGGTATTTCATTTACCATTCACTACTCCTACTACTTCCCCTGCCCTCCCCCACCACCACCACCATTGCTTTTTCGTTAGTCAAGCCAAGCCAAGCCACAACAAACAACAAAGAACATTTTCTGTGAAAGGAGCGCACAAAAAAAGGAGAAAATACATATTCGTTTACTTTTTTTCCGACTGAATAGTAGGAGCCCAGTTGATAAGTACGATTTTATTGTGGAGCGGGCGAGTGAGAGTGAGTGAACCGAACGCGAACCAACAACTTTTTTTTTGTCATTGGTTTTTACTGTCGTTGTTTTCTCGTTTTCTTTTTCCCCCGTCTTCAGATCATTTATATCTCTCTGTGAGTCGTTTTTTATCTCCTCTGGTGGATGTTGAGAATGTGTCGGCATTTTGGAGGATTTTTTTCTCTGAATAGATGGATGATGATGATGGTGATGCATGCTCGTTGCTTTCCAAGCAAGCGAGCACTCCGGCCCTCTCCCTCATTCACTCACTCACTCATTCTCTTTCGGGTTGCTTAACAGATCTGAGTTTTGACCTCAAGCTAATGACATACTTCAACTAGTGCTAATGCAATGCTTTCTCCCTCGCCGAGGACGACGGCTCTCTTAATGGCAGCTAATTAATTTTAATGATTCATTTTATGCTTTTTTTGTCCAGGATAAGGATTCAGAGAGGCAGAGTCCTGCCGGAAGACCTCCATCTACTTCAATGGCATCCGCTTCGGCAACATCTCCATTGTCAAGCTCGGCGGCGGGGGTTGCGGCAGCCGCAGCAGCATTCCATCCCTTTGGCCCCCATCCATTCTGGTTCTTTCCGCCGTTTCTACCGAATCCGTACATGAACTCTGCTGCTGCTGCCGCGGCAGCGATGAGTATGAACATGGGCGTACCATTTCCCCCGGGTCTTGGCCCCAATCAACCTCTCGGCACTAATTCTGGAGCGTCGACGGGAGGATCGTCAGGAAGTAGTGGGAATGGAGCGGGAGGCGGAAGCACAGGTTCTGGACCTCCTGGACCTTTTCTCGGAGGAGCACAATCACCTTCTGAACTCTTTCGCACGGACAATCTAAATCTGCTAAGTGGCAGCATAACTTCTGCCACCACGCCGAGCAACGGGAGAATGAGTGGAAGTGCAGGGAGCAGCCCACACTCACTCTCTTCAATTAACCCTTTTATCACCCCGAGTTTGGATGGAGTCAGTCATCTCCCACCTCACCTCGCCAAGCTCACCAGTGGAAGGGGATTGAGCAGTGAGTCATCCACGGCAACATCATTAAGTCAGAAGGAAAAGGAGCTCCTTGCTAGCTCACCACCTCTCAAGGATGCGTCGTACTTCTCGGCGGCGGCAGCAGCAGCTGCTGCTGCTTCCACGGCGTCTCTCCTCCTCAACAGTGGGAAATATGAGGGCAGTCAATTACACTCTTCATCCACAAAGATAAACAATCAAACCCCGTCTCCCCATTACTTGAACGGACTCGGGCATAAAATTCCGAATAAGTCTCCTCCAGCTCATCACCATCATCAAAGCAACACTGGTGGTGGTGGTGGGAGCAGTAAAGGTGGTAATAGTACAAATAAGTCATCAAGTTTCTCCATATCTCGACTCACATCTCCTTCCCCCTCGTCAAACAGTGGGAGCAGTGCTGGAAGTGGTGGTGGGGGCGGCGGTGAGAGAGCAGGCTCGTCGTCATCATCATCTTCCCGACACTATCATCATCATCACCATCATCATCACCAACTTAGTCATTCGACTCATACCTCAGGGGGATCTCATAGCAATTTAAGTAATCCGAGCAGCTACGGGGAAAAGCTGAATGCAGCTGCGGGTAGCAATGCCACCAGTGATAGCCAATCGTCGAGGAAGGAAGGGTTACTCCTGAATACCGCGATGACAAAGTTGTCCGGGGCCGCCGCGGCAAAGTCGGGTTATGGGACAGCGGCTAATAGCAATAGCAATACTACAACTACTAATCCCGGAACGAATTCCTCGAGCGGAAGTAGTAGTGCTGGGAGCACGGACTCAGGTCTCTGCGTTGATTTACGAGTGTCGGGTCGCATCTGGGAGAGTAGCAGCACGGGAAGTAGTACAAGTAGTGGTGGTGGTGGTGGTGCTGGAGGAGTTGGAGGTAGTTCGAGTAGCGGTCGTGCCGCAACACCACCTCGGCCCATTTATACAGCCCTGTCCGCTTTCCGTGACCCTGCAGACATAAATCTCTTTAGCTCATCTCAATCCTCTCCACAAGTTCCACGATTCGACCATCACCACCAACAACAGCATCCTCCACACCATCATCATCATCATCCACATCCCTCCTTAGATGCTCGGTATTCTCCTGGAAGCCTTGGCGGAACGTTGCCCATTCCTCCTCTGAGCCTTTTGCACGCGGGCAAGGCTGCTGGCTACCACTTCCCTCCTGGCGTGCACAGTACACCACCGCCAGGGAAAATCTGTTCGAATTCCATGCTGTCCACTCGTTATGTGCTAGGTAATCTGCAGAGGATTTATCAGAAAATTAGACCCCACCACAACGCACCAGCATCCTCGCCCATTTCAAAGGAATCCTCCTCGTCGTCCACCGCTTCATCATCAGTCCTTAATGCGATGGCTAAAAATAGTAGTACTAATAGTAATACTAGTAGTACCAGTACTAATAATAATGGTAATAACCGAACTAGTCCTCCAGCATCATCTGAGTCCTTTCCCGGGAGACGAGGGAGCAGCAGCAGTACAAGCCCCCCAACGGCAATTCCACCGAACAATAATATCACAAGTCAGCAGAGCAGTAATACCTCAGCGGCAAACAAGTCACAACAACAGCCACCCATCATTAGTAACCATCACTCGCCAAAAAGTGACGGGAATAAAATGGACAGCAGTAATGCTAGTGCTACTGCTGCTGCTGTTGGTAGTGGTGGTAATGGAAGTGGTGGTGCGGAGAGTAAAAGCAATCCTGGAGAAAGTGGTACGAGTACGACCAGTGGCAGCCCGAGCAATACAATGATCAATCTTAATCCAAATAAGAAAGCTGCCAACAAAAGTCATAACAAGTCAACTAAGAAAACCTCACGAAAGACTAGCTCTGATAGTAATAACGGCAATCTGTCTCTGTCGGATCATGATGAGCTTCAGCCACAATCATCAGTTGTAACAGTTGATGACATGGCGGCAGTCGCACCGGCAAATAATAATAATAACAGTAAGAGCAAGAAGAAAAAGAAGAATCCTTTGTCTTCATCGTCATCCTCGTCCTCCTCTTCATCGTCGTCGTCTTCGTCGGACGATGAGAATAACTCGAATGTGATGGTGGACGATGACGATGATGATGCTGCTGATGATATTAATGCAGATGATGGTGAAGATCATCATCATCATCGTCGTGAGGACAATCGTGAGACGAAGAATAAGAAAAAGTTGCCTCCTCCCGTGTACTTTAAGAATGAGCCTGAAGACTTGAAAATTCCCTCTGTCAATGGAGAAAACAACTTTTCGCTGAGTTTGAGCCTAAATAATAATAATGTGGAGGGAGGGAAAGGCATGTCTCCCCCCGAAAAAAGTAGTAATGGTAATGGCAGAGGTAAAGAACAATCTCAGCAGCCGCAGCAGCCCTACAAAATGGACTCGATTACAAGCTCCCCCAAATCCATTGTAGGGAGTGGTGGTGGTGGTGGAGTAGCATCCACAGCAGTAAAAAGTGAATTTGAGGAGAAGAGTAATAGCATTACTCCGTCCTCGGCTAAGCTCCAGAAGAGATCTAGCTTTGACAGTATGAGTGATGCCAACTTGATTGATTTAGAGATTCCGAAAAATCCCCTCCATAAAGTGGAGAGAAATGCGGGGAAAAGGAGTCGAGGAGGGGTCCATCATCATCGTGGCGGCGGCGAAACTTCCACCAAAGGATCTTCCAGGGATTCGAAAAGAGCAAAGGTCAAGATTGACTCCGTCAAGATGGAATCGGATGAGGATGACTCAAATAAAGTGAAGCTGGGAACTGCCACTCCTGCTTCAACGCTCGCTTCCACAGACTCTCTGAAATACGATCCTGGTGCAATGACGACACTAGCTTCGATGCTGGGAGGGGAGGGGAGCGATGGGGGAAGTAGCTTCAAGCATGATGATGATCTGGAGGATGACTTTGTCAATGTTTTATCCGAGCCGGAAACTTTTGAGGAGAAAAATTAACAAGGGAGAAGACGATCCCTAGAAAAAATAATGTGTATGAAGTTGGAGGGAGGATGAAAATCATGAAAATTAAATTAAGAGCGATTGTATTTCTAATGCCTCATTTTTTCCTCCCGCTCGTTCCTTTCTTTGGTGTAAGGTTTCAAAGGGTTCTTTCATAATGAAATAAATGAAGTAGGAAAAAAATACGGATAAATATATCTATATAATGTAATAGGAATGCTTTGTACAGCAAATAATAATACTATTTACTTACTTTACTAAACTATATTATCTGTCTGACGCTATAAGAAATTATTGTATACTGTACTATATTAAGTAAAGAGTATCATTTTTTATAAGGATGGTTTCCGTTTCCAAAAAAATGTAATTAGGGAAAGGAATACAACAACATTTCTACTTTGACGGCTGAGAAGAGATGATATATATTTTTGTGTGTAGCAGAAGAAAATTTAGTAAGGAGTAAGGATACAATATTTACTTAGGAGCAACATGTGTGCATAACTTCTAGGAAATTCATAATTAGACTCTGTAATAACGTAAGGAAACTGAAGGATCTCTGGTTTTTTAGTCAATCTAGCAAGTACGTGTACACTTTCAGGAGATTTTTTATGAGGGGATTACGTAATTTCCATTTTGGTGATGTGACCTCTAATACCCCCATTGCATTAAAATATAATTAATTGACAAGGTAAAGTAAATAAGTAAGTGAGTGTGTTTTCTTGGAAGAAGCCACAAGGAGGAAACAAGTGGAGCGAAAACTTGATTACGGAATAAAAGGTACATTATTGCTCGACACGCTAAGTCATATTCGCTTTGAGCGACTGATCTCAACGTAAATACATTGATGTATCTCCACGATTTAAATCATATCATTTCAACAACCCGTGAGAGGCAAAAAAACGTTAGCACCAAATAAATATCCACCGTTACTCAATTGAAGGATAGTGATATTATACGCAGCAAATGTAAAATAGTCGAAGTCGAAATACCTACGAATGCGCTAGTGGTAGAAGTTTTTCTAGGTCTCTTATTTCATTTCTCGCACTTCGCATCGTCTGTCTAGTCCCCCTTCAAGGAGCATAAGTCTATCCCTTCCTTTTGAAATTGAGACTTGAAAGGAGGCGAGCGAGACGAAACAAAGCGATCTCCCAATTTGCATTAGGAATAAAAAAAATAAAATACGATTTTTTCTCTCCATCGTGAGTCCTGAGAGAGTAGGAATTCGAATGAAAATGTTTGAAATCATTGACTACTCCAGGAGGAGAAAAAGATGCAGTTGTAGTGCTGGTGGTAGTACTACTACTACTACGGGCATCCGCCTCTTTCATGTTCAATTGGGAAGGGAGGTCGTCTAGGCTGTCGACGAGTTTTCTTTTTCATACTCTCCCTTTTCAACTTATTTACAAACAAAGAAAAATTCGCTTCAACTCAACGCTTCACGTACACAAGGAGTATGTCCTCATGACACTGGAGCACTCAAAGACGGACAAAAAAATTCTTCGGGGGAGAAGGAAGAGGATACCTCTGTACGGCACATGAAGTGTATTCCTCGGGCTTCTTACGAATACAGAAAAATAAGATCGTTTATTCGCTACTGAATCTTCAAAGGGGAGAGCGGAATAATAATACGATAGATAGCGATACCGGATATAAATTGAAATTTCTGGAGATCAGAGGAAAAATAAGTTGGGGAAACAATATCACGATCGTGGTAGAAGAGAAAAAAATGGGTCTACAACTGCACACCACTACTACTACTAATGTTCTTGTATACGCTCGCCATCCTTTAAGAAAGTTTGTGTTTTCTAAGAAAGTAAAAAAATCCAAGAAAAAGTTTTGTATAAACAAAAAAAAACGAAATTCAGTAAACAGATAAATAAAATGTAAATATTAAGGTAATACAATGCTACAATATTGCATTTCATACGTGGAACTTCTTTCATCATTTTTGTGAGAAAATGAGGTGGAGGAAAAAGGAGATGCGATCCAACGATGCTACCACCTAAGTAAGTAAGGGTATAAGTTAAGTTGATCGAGATAGAAACTTATATGCTTCAATTCCAGAGTAAAAACAACAAAATCTAGTCTAGAGGGAAAAAATATGTTCTTTGTGATTGAAAACTTGTTACAAACAATATTTGTACATGTGTTTGTACAGTAAATTTCATTTCTACTCAATTTTTCCCCGCTGTATTCTATTCCATCAGCTTGTAAAGTAAAAGGGGGAAATTTTTTGGTACGGGGTACTATAATCCCATCTGTGAATATGGAGATGGATTTTATGCAAATAGGTAAGTAAGTTATATTTTGCGAGACAACAAATGAAAGGAAGTTTAAGTACATTCGTAATAGGGTCGTTTCATATAAAACTGTACACACTTTCAAATTCTCGCACTCACAGTTCCACAAGACGTAAGAATGTTTATAGACCCGGCTGAATCTAATCACTAATAGCTTTTGGAAGATAATATACTTCTAAGGTGTACATATATTGATGTAATTAACTGCTTTTATTATCGGTTTTGATTCAATCCAAAAACTAATAAATGATATAATTAAGAGCATTTATTTTATCAATGCAATGATAATGAGGTCGGAGGTGGAAACAGTATTATGTACGGCTAATGAGGAAATTATGATTGTGAAAATTGTGATTAGATTACAAATGGATTTGACGGTGATGGTGATGATCGATGATGTGACAAGACAAGTCCAATTCAATTATTCCTTGTACATAAATATGAATTAGCCCCTAGCAGTAATGATCTATCTATTCGTACGATTGTAAAAAATGTAAAGCTGTCCTTTAATGTATGTATGTAAATTGAGGTAAAAAAGTGATTAATTTTTGTTATTGTGATTGCAAGTTTGGAAGAAGAAAGTGTAAATTACATCATTTTATATCATTTGAAGGCTTAAGAAAAGGTATTTATTTGTATGTCCTAGGCATAAAAAAGTTCAAATAGCTTTCATGCATTTCTGAAAAAAAAGTTTGTTTGTCGGGGACGCGATAAGAGTATTGTAAGTAATGATGAGAATGTTCAGGAAATCATAAATGTTTTAAAAGAGTAAATAAAAATTTGAGGATTTGAGAAGAAATAATGCATTCTACTATTTACTATTACTGTTATTATTTATTCGGAGAAAGGAAGAAATATATTTAAACTCAGTCAGTGCTTCAGTTCTGACGCAACGCATTCGAGTTTTCCGATCGATTACATTTTATTTACTTAAACTTTTTTTCTCGGTGGAATTAATGTGGAAGAAAACACAAAAGGAGAAGAAGGGCTGAAAAAAATCTGGCAAGATGCAAGATGCTGGGTAATGTTTGCATATTGGGAGGAGGAGTACCTTCAGCGTATAGCTTTCACCACGAGTACTCATGAGATGAGGTATAAGTACTTACTTACTTACATCTCCATTCTTTGTGCTAACTCTCACTCACTCACTCAGTCAGTGAGCGAGCGAGCGAGCGAGTTGGACTGAAATCAAAGCTTTCTGTCTCGGAATGAATAAATTTGATGGAATCAAATTTACGCCTCTTTTTTTCTCCCTTACATCACATCCTGCAGTTAGCTTGTCAACGAGAGACTCGACTCACTCGCGAGAGGAGTATGGAGTGAGGAGTGCACAGGGGAAAAAAATGTTTCCTCCCTCCTTCCACTCTATCAGATATCATCGCACTCCACTCCTTTTTTTGATGATATGATGATACGAGGACGACGCGAGAGGACGATTCTTCTTTTTTTTTGGCAACCAGCTTGTTTGCATAAAAATCAATAAAAAGAAGCAGAGATAGCGAAAGACGACTTTGTTGTTGAAACCGTGAACTGTGGTGGTTTGGGGTTGTTTTTGTGGCTGAAATGGAGAGAGAGTAGTAGTAAGTAGGAGAGCTCCCAGCGAGCGGGTGAATGGAGAACTGCTTTGCAACATATAACATAAATAGACAGCCACGACGACAGCGATACACAAAAAAAAAGAAATACCTATAGTGGGAAGGGTACTACGACATAATGCTATGCATAATGTATTAAAAGTATGTACACAATTTTTTTTCTCCCTTTTGTGTGCTTTCCCTTTCCTTGTTGTCGCCACCACCACTGGAAAAAAAACCTGTGTGATGGGATGGGATGGGATGTGATTGTGAGGATGAGGATAAAGCCCAGAAAAAATTCACCCGGAGCACAACAAATAAACCCAAGTTTCAAGGATCGAATCGAACGAATTTGGTTTACGCGACGCATGCATAAATAATACGGGGAAAATCACCGCTGAATTTTTCACTTTCATTCAAACCTGCTCCCGCAGAGAAAGTGGAGGTAAATGCGTATGTGTATTTATGTGGTATTAGTTGTTCGCTCGCGGAAATGTGGGAGAAATGTTGTTGTTGATGATGATGATGATCGTGATGGAATCAAATCAGTGCAACGAACGAACGCAACATTATATCACATTCCCTTTTGTTTATTGGTTTGGGGTAATTAAAGGAACGGAATGGAATAATGCCTCGAGTCGAGGAGCTTCGTTGGACGCGTGGGAAAAAGGACTGCTGTTCCAGAGTGGATATGGAATGGCATGGCATCGTGTGAGCGGTAATTGTAATTAGGTTTCTTGAAAAGTCAAATGAGATGAAGGAGTTTTCCCCAGAATTTGAGTATAAGTGAATCATGGGATGCAATGGAGGTGGCTTGCTTCCCAGGCATTACACGCTAATTCAATAAAGCACGAAGAAATGATGCAATTAATTTTTTTTTGCAACGGTGATACACATGGCCCGACATTTCATGTGAGCTTTGGAACAACAAACCTCACCACCGGCCACCACCACTGTAACACGAAAATCACAAGTAAAATGAATTGCGGACTCTTTGTCCATGTCCCTGGCTCCTTTCACGAACATCTGGTACATGTTTCAAATTTTATTATATAGGAAAAAACGAATAATGCCCCGTCTAAAAATTCTGAAACCGGTGGACCTCCCCTCCATAGTACCAGGACCACCACACCACCCTCAATAAGTATCCATCTATATATCATAAGAGAAGGCTAACTAATAGCATTTCCCATGCAAAAAAATATCATTTGAGCATCGGACTTTTTTTAAAGCATCATTTTCCTTCATTTTATTATTCCGCTAAAGTGTGGTATACACTCGTATCCTGTGAGAGAAAAAAAGGGAAAATCTGACGAGAGGAAAAAAAGCATCGCATATTTATTTCCAGGACTCAGAAAAAACTTGCACATCCTCTCGGTCTTCCCCCATCCTCCTCCTCTTGGTAAGACGGAAACGAGGCTCGAACACGTCACGGTAAGAATACAAAACAGGTTTGGGACATGGAGATTTCCGCACTTTCTCTCGTTTCCTGTCAATATACTCATGTGCTCGGAGCATTCCTCAAGGTATGTACATACTTACTTATTCTCCATTTTTTTCAGAAAAAAGATATTAGAATAATAGAAAGTCAGAGACAAGTAAAAAAAAGCACAAGTGCAACAACAGCCATGCCATGCCAGCCTCCGCGGGCAAAAATGAATGCATGCATGATAAAGAAGGCAAGCATTAGGAAAAAACACGTTCCGTATGCCATTGTACGGGGAAAAACGGTCGCGTATTTATGAAATGTATGATATGCAAAAAAGATGATGAAAAGCGAGGAGAGGAAGCTGAAGAAAATCTCCAGGAATTTATTTTTTTATTTCCACTCCGCGCACACAAGACTACTTACAAATTCAAAGAACATGGTTAACACATCACACTCGCGGAGAGAGAGAAAAAAATCGTGAGTGAGTGAGTGACTGACTACTATACGGGTGTTTTCATGAGAAGTGGCTACTACAACTGCTCCTACAGTTTTTCATGAAGTTTTCACCTCCAACTAATATGAATGTACTTATCATCATATCGTCATCATATCATCCCTTCCAGTGAATAAGAATCTACCAGTATTATTATTATACTCCTAGTAAAAAATCTCCACCATCGAAAGTGACGCTCTCCAACTCCAACCAATCCAGCAGAAAAAATGGCAGCTAAATACCGTGAGGACCTCGAGTCGGAGCGGGACCTGCTGCTGAAGATGATCATGATGATGATGATGGCAACAAGGCGGTAGTAAAACCGTACAGGAATTTCATATTGCCATCAATAATATCACAATTGCTTTTTAGTGCTGCCATGTTCCTTCCCGAAGGTATATGAATGGGGAGGAGGGTTCTGGGCTTGAGTTTTTTTTGCATGGACGGGGAAAAATATTTATATGGAGCGAAAAATCTCTCCTGCATTTTTGAAACGGTTTTGTCATGCCTTCTTCCTACAAACTGATCCCTTTCCTCACGCTCACTTGTTGTAAAAAAATTGTGGTGGAGTAAGTAGTAAAATGCTTATTATAGCCAAGAAAGTAGTATCATACTCCACGACATTATCATAACAAGCCAAGCCAAGTCGAGCCGAGACAAACTTGATATGCTCAGGGAGACGTGGAGGAGGACGACATGTGCAAGGGAGTATGTAGATGTAGCAAAAGTTTGAGAGAGGAAAAGAAGAGGATCTCCAGAATTTTTTATTCCTCGTATGAGCCTCCTCTTCTCCTCGCATCATCTGAGGAAAAAATACGAAGTGCACGAATTAGGAATATTGAAGCATTCTAATGGGACTCGTAAGAAGTAGGGGAAAATATTGTTGAGGAGGCATGAAGCACCGAATCACCAGCAGCGAAACATTTTCTGCATCGCGATGTAAAAAAAGTGAATAAAAATGTGGAGGGACACATCGCGAAAAAAATATCTTGTATGGCTGGTACTGTATGGATGTACTTATGTTTTGAGTTATTTGAGGGGGAAAGTAAGTAGTCGATGGAAAGGGGGTGAGACAAGAGGTATCATTGGGAAAAAATGGGAGAAAGGATGGGAAAATAAGTGTAGGAAAGGTTTTTCCCCGAAGTACTTGCTGCTTTTGCATCTTTTTATTGTTATGAATTTACACATTTGTGATGATGATAATATGTAATGCGAGGAATACCAAGAAAAAAAGGCGAAGATGAGTCGACGGTTGAGAGGGGGTTGCATGATGTAATGTAATATTCCCCACTTATGTTACTGTTACTGGGGAGAGAGAAGGACGAAGAAACTTCAGAAGATGTTTGCACCGGGGAAAAGGGAAAGATTTTTCGGTGAAAAGGTAAGTAAAACATGGGGACTCTTTGCTTTGACAATTGCGTGGGTATGAGTCAAACTTGGTAAGTACTGATTAAAAAGTATGTAATGGTGCACAAGTATAATGGTTCCATTATTAGTTTTGACGTTCAAGATAAAAAAGCAATTTGGTTCAAGTCAACAACAGTGAATTTTAAGTATTATTGACGCATAATTATGTTTGCTTCATAATTAACGACCTACATTCCACAAAAGGAACGATTTGTCAGACTGGTTCGTTGTTTAATGATTATCTGGTCCAAGTTTTGAGCTTGGGAACGAGCAAGAAAAGTAGTATGTAATCATTGCAATCATGAAATCATAGAACCAATTTATGGTGAAAATCTTGTCTGCCTAAGTATTCCTGACAATAATTAAATGCAAAAGTACCTACAAATCTGGATTTCAGGTCATAATGTCGTAAAGGAGAACTGTCACTAGAGCTTATCATCCTCATCGTTTTTAAATAGGCATAGAATTAGGTCTGAGTTTTCCCCGCATCCGCTCCTCCAGGAAACAAGACGAGTTCATTTAGCCTGAAGTTTTTTTTCAGACAGCCGTATAGACATGTAACCCATCTTATTTTCATTTTTTAAGTCGGGAGCAAAGCACAAAAGCTCTTGGAAAGGGGTTGATGATGATGATGACGATGCTGATGTAAATGTGAAACCTCCACTATTTCTTCCCTTCATCTCGTCTTCTCTTTCATTCCTCAGATTTTTTTCCCTGCATTATCCTCGATCTAATTATTATCTGAGCGAGTAACGACTAACTTAAGCCAAGGGAAAAAAAGCTGAAGCGCGATGAATGTAATTGTATTTCAGCTCGAGCTCTCTACTTCGTAGTGATTCTTCTCGGGATGCTGCCACCGATGATGATGATGGTGGGGATGATGATAGTATTCATGCAATGCTGTTGCTGCTTCCACTTCTCTGGAAGAACTCATTTTTGGAGAAAAAATCTCAGGAAAAAAGTTTTATATGCATATTTTCACGGCACACTAAATAGATATTAGAGGTATAAGGTCCCTATTCACAATAGAAGTTTACTTTTGCGCTCCCCAATCTCCGTCGTCGTCGTCGACTCTTCAAGACTTTGTAAAAAAAAGGGAGTTTTTTTATAATAAGGTAAGTCTGAAAAGAAAATGAGAGAAAAAAGCTACTAAAGGCGAAGGAAGTAGTTAAAGCGGAAAACCTAGGTTTGGCTACGTGGCTTGGGCTTTATACTATTATTATTATCATCATTATCGTCATCATCATCATCAACATCGTCTTCTTCTTCTCCGTCGTCATTACCATTACTATTATTATAAGTAGTTGTAATGGGTTAGTTCTCGGTAGCCAAAAGAAGCCAAACTGTGAGTTGAGTTGGACTGGAGCACGGAATGAACGGCACAATTCACGTTTTTTTTATAATCTGAGAAGATGAGCAAGCAAATAAGAAACACAACCCGAGCTACCCTGACTTGGATATAGAATCTCGGAGAGAGAAAAAAAAGAAGAGAAAGTAGATCCTTTTTTATTATAAAAATGTTTCACAGTTTTTTCCTCCTTCAAAAGAATGGGGAGTCAAGAGAAAAGGAGGAAGTCTTCTTTAAAGGGGGTATTTTCCTGAGGAGAATGGGAAAGCAAATATAAAGTGCTTTGGATGAGGAAGAGGACGCGACGGCATTAGTTCTTTTGTGACTAAAGTATATAAATCTATATTAGATTTTTTTAAATAGCAAGCGACCCGTTTTTTTCCTCCATTTCGTTTCGTTCGGTGGAAATAAGGAGTTCGGTGGAGAGAGAGAGAGAGTGAGTGAGTAGTTAGCATACATAATTTTTTTTCCAGGGTGGTATGCTCTCGAATGGAAATGATGATGATGATGATGATGATGAGAAGAAGGACGATTCCTATGGCATGACTATATCCTATGCGGTGGAGGGTTGGTGTTAGATGGATGAAGTTTTTTTTCCTCCTTCCTTTGCATCTTTCAAGACATTAGCTTCGTTTGTCTCTTCCTTTTTTCTCCGCTTTCTCCTTAAATGCATTTGATATTGTGTGTACAACTGAGATAATGTACATTTTATTCATTTGCCCATATTAAAAATAAAGTGTATGGAGGAGTGAGTGAGCGAGTGGATTGGAATTGTGGAGGAATGCGAGGCTTTTACGGTTATAGGGGGAATGGGAGATGGGATGAGACTGAGGCAGACTCATTCTGAATGGTGCCCTGGGATATAAAGAAGAGTGCCTTCGAAGTAAGCACTTATAATGCACGTAACGTTTATGGCTTATAGCTTTCACACAATGAGATCATTCCATCTGCTAACTTTTTTTCCTCAAAAAAATCATGTAAAATACCTATTAATTTTGTTACATTTTTTTCTTTCTCGGAAAAACGAGAGAAAACGGAGATTTGTGAATGTGTATTTAGTCGGGAGAAAGAAAGAAATGGAAAATCTTTGAGAGATTTTTTTTGCTCGAGTTGGTGGAGAGCAAAAAGAATGGGATGGGAAATGAGAGCTATAAGAATAAAGCCTTGGCAAAAGGGGATGATGATGAGATGATGCTTACATTATATAGTAGTCAGCATAGTCATAGTCCCACTACTAAGTATTAATACTTGGAATTGGAGTAGTCAAGTAAAAATGCTAATGGTGGATGGGATAATTAGTGATTATATTCTTTTTTTCCACGAAGCGAAATCTTCATCCAGTATATTGAAGACGGAGTCAAAAGGAGGGATGGAAAGATGGATATTAATGATGAGAGAGCAGAAGAAAGTTTGAAAAGTGGGCAGATAGGAGAAAGCTACTACTACTACTGATGTGGTGATGATAGTGGTGGTGGTGGTGGCAGGGAGTGGATGGATTCGTAATGTTTACACGGGAGCTCATCATAAAAATAGAATGCCTCCTTTCATATGGATCGTCGCTTCTTTTGTTTCCTGTTTCAATTTTTTATTACTCGTATGCCCACATGCACGCATTTAATTACTATCTTGTGGAGTCATCAAAACGGAAAAATCTTGAACGGTGAAGGGGATGCGATGAAGCTTTAGTTCATTACGGGAAAGAGTTTCTTTCCAGCTGAATAAAAGCTCGACGTGATTCCATCCAACAGTATATATACTTTTCCAGGAACTTTTTTTTATCCGGAGGTTCATTGTTTTTTCACCTTTTTTCGTCTGCCGGGATAATTGAAAATTGTGTGAGGAGGAGGAAGAAGGGGGACGAGAAGTCTCTCACTGCATGAAAAAATATGATGATGATGATGATGGGGAGGAGGAAGAGGACTATGACGATTATCCTGCAGTTGTGATAATGGTGATTATTTGCATGGGGAGAAACAATGGGGGGAGAGAGAATGATTATTAAGTATTGTGTACTTTCTCTAATTTAAAAAAGCGGGAGGCAAAACAAAAGTGAGTAATTTCCATCTTAAGAGCGGAACGATGATGATGATGATGATGTTGATGATGGTGGTGGTGATTGTGATGATATCTCGGAGCCAGCAGGAAATGAAACCTATTCCCAAATTAGGAATGCTTTCACCGTAATTACAGCTTTATCATCATCCACTTTCTGGAGGAATAAAGGAATGAATTCAGCTTGCGGACTTTATTTTCGAAGAAGCGGTTGAAGCAATAATTTATTTCTGGACAAAGTGGCATTGCAATTAAAATGAGGAAAGGACTGTTGGCGGTTGTACACATTTCCCTTAAAAACTCATATACGGCTAAATCTTAAAAAATGTTTATTGAATTAAGGTACATTAGCACATGAAAAAAAGCATCGGAATAAAATGAATAGTTGATGAAAATGGGAGCGTTGAATCAAATTACAATGAATGGAGGCCGAGAATGTTGATTGCTGGATCCACAGTGCTATTTAATCAGGAGGCCTGAGAAGTTGAGATGATTCCTTGATTTCAAAGCGCCACTCACTCAGACTTACGGCGACAAGACACTTCCCATGAGAATGAGACAAGAGTAATAAAATAATATAACTCGTGGAAAAGCGGAGTTGAAAAGTGTGACACAGAAGCAAGACTAACTAACTAACGTCAACAGAATTCGTTAATGATGGTGAGAGAATGAAATTCCAAATGTCTATTGTACGGGGGAACATGTCATCCTATGTGATAATCCGTGTGCATAATTAAGGATTAAAACTTAAATAAAAACTTGCTTGCTTGTCCCATAATGAGTTCGGAGGAAAAAGTTTTGTGATGTGAGATGTGAGTGAGTGAGTCGTGAGACAAATCAGTCGTTTTCTCTTTTATTATAATTATAACCATATAATGTTTCCAGTTTTGTTGTTTTGCCTCGTAATATTTTTTACTTCGCTTTGGAATGATAATTTCCTCGCTGTAATAATCTTATCTTAACATGCGCGTGGTGTAAATGATTGGATAATCAAATAGGGAACCAACTGATTACTTCAGGTTAATTAATCTTTATTCTAAACCAATATAATCATTACAGGTAANTTTTTTTCAAATTTCAATCTACTCACAATCACTTACTAATTCGAAATTCTGGCACCATGTAATAATCTTATCTTAACATGCGCGTGGTGTAAATGATTGGATAATCAAATAGGGAACCAACTGATTACTTCAGGTTAATTAATCTTTATTCTAAACCAATATAATCATTACAGGTAATAGTAGTATTATCTCTAGCACTATCTCTAGTTCTACACTCGTCTGAGTCTGAGAGGAGAGTGTGTGATCGTTGACTCTTCGTCCACGCTTATTCAATCTCTAGCTTACCGCTATCTCATGTTACCCATATATCATCACACTCGCCCTCCTTCTCCTCCATCATCATCATCTGTATTTGTATGCTTCACTTAGATCAAGCAGATTAAATTACAAAGGGATAAAAAGAGTGAAGGGAGGAGAGGCATTGTAGTGCTCCACGAAATCATTAAAAAACTACATAATTCAATTTAGCAGAAATGGCGAAATGGAGCATACTACACGCTTTCAAAGGAATAGGTAAGTACTGTGGGAGTTGCGAAAGTGAGTGGCTCGACTTGGCTTGACGGGTTCTAGTTCCGTGTGCGCTACAGCTCCAAGTGATAATTAGAATTACACGAACAAATTCACCTGAAATCCTTGATTATTATTGGAGTACTGTACAGATGAGAGGATACGGGAAGGGCCCATCCAAATTAGAATGTAAATCTGCTAGCTGGCTGGCTGGATGGATGGATGGATGAATGGCGGCAAATAGAGATGAAACGAGTTTTTTAAATAACGATTACATTACAATAAGAACACACTACACCACACCACGGCACGGCTTCTCTCCATTTCTCCGTTAATTTGACGTCGTTTTTTCATTAAGTTTTTTTTCCTCGTGTCATTAGCGGGAAATTGTTAGCTTTTATACTTTCGCCTCGTCTAATCTGTCCTCATTGTGTGAGGGGAGGAATTGGTGCGGTGTGGTGTGGTGGAGTATCAAGGGAGCCGGAAGAAATGACGCATGAAGGAAGGAACTGAAGTCGACTCCGATTTCTCCAATCGAGATCCCCGAATTTTATATTCATGATTTTCAGCTTCCCGGATTCATTCAAGGAAGAGATGAAAGCGAGTTGGGGAAACGTGTATGTCAATATCCCATATAGCAAAGAGCGGAGAAGAAGTTGTAGTTGTGCCAAGAAATTAAGCGAAATTAAACGGTTTTCTTTCCCATCATCGACTTCCACGAAGGAGCTAGAATGACAAAGAATTGACTTCATTTAGCAATCAACCATGCATTTTCGTAGCAAGCCTCCGCAAAAGATTCAATAATGAGCAATGACTGACTGACTGACTGAGTGAGTAAAGCTTGAGCTCACCACCGTCATGTACACGCCACCCCAATGAAACCAGATACAATTTTAAGGAAGAAAATGAAAAGCAACCTAAACCAAAGTACATAAACCGCTTTTTTTTTGCTCCACTTCGACACAACTTATTCTCATAAAGGAAAAGTTTCGAGGAAGTGGTGGTGGTAGTGGGACGGATGTGGGAGAATCATTGTAAATTAAAGTAAATCTTGATGCCTTTCTTCCTGTCTCGTCTTTTTTTCTGGGAGAAAATGAATAACATGCACATTCCTTTGTTGACTATAGGGCTTAATTTGAGTCTCATTCATCACATCACCACTTCCAATAATTCCTCCGTAAGTATGTATTAGGCAAGACCAAAGTGAAATGGGAAGAAAATGCTCAAAAACTACGCCGCCGTGCCATCGCCACTGGAAAATGTTTTAAACCGTAAATACAAAAAAATAACACCGTTGCGTTGTTGGCTCCTGATGCGGGGAAATGGCTTTGTGGAGGAAAGTAACCATAAAGAAATACTCTCCTAATGAATGTATTCCCAAGGACTTGGCATGGCAGTAAGCACGAGAGGTAGTATAGTAAGGCTACTCCTATTATCCTCCTATATTCTGAGCTACGGAAAAATAATTTTGAGGACTAAGATAACTATCTATCTCCTTCCTTTATATAAACTGGCAGCTATTTTTTGCGCTTTTTAAATTCTCGAGTGGAATCCCGAGGAAAGTGAGTAGTTCAGTTCAGTGTTTAAAAAAGTAAGCCACATCTGGCAGGAAGGGAACTCCTCATTTTAATTCTAATTTCCAAATCTTTTCTCCTCTGATTTTGATTCATTTGCACTTCCACTCCATCCTATAAAAAAGGCTGTTGGAGGAGGCGAAACTTTTTTCTTTAAGTAACGTAATATTCTGCTAAATGAGACAAGGTACAAAAAGAAGAAGAAAAAAGTTTTTTCTTGGGGATGTCGTTCTCCTTCTTTTCAAAGAATCCTGTACGCTTAATTCCTTTTGGACAAAGGGAGGGGACTTTTAACTCGGCATGGGTTGGCATTACACACTAAAAATAAAACTTCGAGCCCGTCTGTATCCCTCCTATCTGGCATGGTTTAGTCCTCCATTTCTTAATAAGGAAATATAAGTCTATAGCTGAAGTGAATGAATGAATGAATGAGTGACTGACTGACTACCAATCCTTTTTTCATTGAGAGGAGCTCCGGCGATGAGTTCCCCGAAATCTCCCAATATTCACAACATAATCATCAAGAAGTCATCACCGCTGCGGAGCAGTAGCAGAAGAAAATGTTATGGCTTTTTATACTCTTTTGATTTGCATAAAATGGGAGACTGAGAGAGGATATATATTTAGGAGCAGGACATGTCATTCCACTCTTCTCTTAGGACTCGACTCAAGACAAATTAAAATCCGCCAATCTGCCTTCCCTTAACTGAACTCCTCCAAATCAAACTCATCAAGAGGGGGAGAAGAGAAAATGCAAAAAAAAAAACCTTGTAGACTTTTTCTTGGCTTGTCAAGTGATTTTTTTCAGCCTCGTTTCTTTACCATCTTGTGCACTCTAATAAATAAAATGGTATGTCGTTCTGCGAGAATCGGAGGGAAGAAGAAGGACGAGAAGTCCTTAAGGATTTCTTATAGCGCCCCCGTGTTAATACGGACCACACTCATTCATTCATTCATTGCTCCATCCAAAAACCCCACGAAGCTAAAGTGGAGAGATATGCAGCATCTATCTATCTCTTTCTGAAAAAAAATTCTATTTAAGAAAAACCATTTTTTTTCTTTTCTCTCTCGTAAAAAGCACTTTCAAAAAAGAGAAGCTCGTGCATATGCGCGCTCGCCCCCTGAAATCTCGACTGAAGGACATTTTCTTATAATTTCTGCTAGCCACTCATCACTCCATACAGGATGGAGTGGGAAGAAGGAAGCATGCAGAATGAATGCTTGTGGCCGGAGTAGTAATAAAAAGCGATTTTAATGGACTGTCTTCTTCCCCGCTCCTTTCTTATCATTACAAGAGAAAAAATATAAAAGTTTTTTTTCTCTACCCCTTTTCACGTAATTTGATAAGGATTACGAGAGATATGTATCAGCTCAAGTCGGAAGTTGTGCTTGTGAGGAGTTCGCCTCGCCTCCATTTTTTTACCTCCTTCCATATAACTCTATAATAATCAGTAATCCGTCGCATCCTTGGAGGCACTCTCGGAGGGAAAAAAATTTGGCTTTGTATTAGCATTTCATCTATGGCATGGCATGGCATCTCTGGAAAAAAATCATCTCTGATAAATACTATTTAGTACTTGGCGGATGCTGGCTGCCTGGCTGGGGAAGCCGTCAGGGGAAAGCAAAATCCATTAAAGGCCCACAAAGGCTGCGTTTTTTTTTGGATTTGAGGGAAAAAATCATATTTAACGTGCCACTACTTAAGAGGAAGAAGAAGCCAACAACGATAATGATGATGATGACGGTGGCAGTGGCAGTGGTGGCGGGAATGGGAAGTGGTAGTTATGCGGAGTTAGCCGGCAATCGAGGAGAGGAGAGTAATAGGAGAAAATCACTTTATTTCTCTTCACTTATCCGAAGCCAAACTCTATTTAAGCGATGCGTCTAGCCCTTGCAAAACGATACGGGCGAGATCACTTTTTTTAGTGAAGGTGATGTGATGTGAGGATGTTGTTGGTGTAAAAGGACTCCGTGAGATGATAGGAACGGAGATGGAGTGAACAAAGGAAAGTATACTCCGTGGGGGTGATGCGATGCATCCACCAAATATTTTTTTCTATGCATAACATTACTCGAAGAAATGTGGCTGGGAGCGGGAAGATGCAAAATGCTTGTAAATGTCATTCGCTTCTGCGAATGGAATGTAAAGAACTACTAAATGAAATGATTTTTTCCTTCCTCTTAAGCCCCTTTCTTGGCTCCTGCTTTATTCTTTTTTCCCCTCCAAACCATTTTCCCAGCGTTTTATTCAGTTGAAGAGGTTTATTTGTGTAAAAAAAGTATTTAGTTTTTCTATTTCGCGGAAGAATAAGATATGCCATCTTTTTGAAATGTGCGCGCTCACTTAAGTACAAGCTCCGCCGCAACCTAACCATAGCCTTTGGCGAAATAGGGTATTTATTCCGAGGAGGAATGCGACTTTCAATGTGCTCAACGAATTACTCCCTATTTTTTCACTGACGCATCAGCGCATCGCATCTGTCGACGAACAGGGAGCACAGCACCATCATCCACATCATCATCAACTTCATATCTGCTGAAATGGAGTATTATTTGTGAACTACTTTGTTCCTCTATATTTCTTTTTCTTGGTAAATGATGTTGTGTACTTTAATTCAGAAAGAAAAACACATGATGACACTTTTTTATATTTGCTCTTCTGAAATCCATCTAACGTAGTTTATTTTCGCCCTCTTTAGAACTTTCTCTTTTCTTGGCGTTCATCCCTCCTCCATTTCCCTTATCTTCCACTAGCATTTACATTTCCTCTCGAACCAACAACCAACACGACAACCAAAAAAGTCTTTATTCTTTTTTCATTACTTTTTATTTCTCCTCCTTGCTTTCAGCTCAAATCCACACTATTCATGATCTTCTTCGGGGGAGTATTTTTTGCGTCTTTAAATTGTCTACCAGGAAGGAAATTCGACTCGCTGCTTGATAAATAATGTGAGACTTTTGGAGCTGGGTGCGGAGAAAACTAAAACATTAAATGCAGATGTAGGATGAGTTATGGCTCAATAAGGAGTGCATCACATGAAAATGTGCAAGCATACTTCAAATTGTATTTTTTATTTACTTCAGGAAAAAAATTCAACTTTATTCTAAGAAGCGGCCAACAAAATTGTAATGGAACATTAAAACAGGAAAAGTTCGAATCGAATCTGACATCAAATTGAAATTAGGTAGTGGACTGTCCTTCCACTTGCATGTTCTCCAGTATCTCTTGTTGCCAGACCGGTTTGGATTATTACCCTTGCGTGAGACGTGTGACCATCCTGTAAGTGGCCAAAACTTGGTTGCCAATCTTCATGGCTGAAAATTGCAAGAACAGGTGAAAATCTGAATTATAATCATATTAACATTTATAATCATATTAGAAAATTACACCCATGAAGCAAAACCTTTAGCAACGTCATATTGGAAGCGGCCAATTCAATGAAATAAAGCCACTAGTTCCTTTCTCGAAATCCCTTCGCATTCCCATTGGAAAATTTATTCATACAACGACACTTGCAGTACCTAACATAAAAAAATATTGGGAAACCGAATTCCTTATTCCTTCCTTGGAGTCCACGAGCATTCGAAACAAATACATTTCATTCTTACGACCAAAGGAGAGAAATGAGGCAAGCGTAAACGAAAGAAACTCTTTGCTTAAGTGAAAGCTCTCTTGAGGATGCCCCGCTGTTACACTATGTTGTTGCTCAAGGGATAAAAAAGGAAGATGTGAACTGATGTGGAAAGTATTGCACATTATGCGGAGACTGAGGGAAAAAGAAAGCGCGCATTGTTATGGGCTTATCTCCCTTTTTTCTGTTGCACAACTTTAGTTAGGATAAGAAACTGGTGTGTACTATTTTCTCCATTTCTATTCTCGGATTCGATGCAATGTGTTGCGTGAATATCTGCTGGTTATTGTGCTCCACCAAAAAAATAGAAGTTGACTGGTTAAAACTTTAAGAAAGAGAAAAAAAATATATAAAAAGATTACCATTCCTGGACCAGGCGGGAGTAAACATACCCTCCTCCTACCTTGAGGAGTATCTCTTTTATTCAATTCTTCTCTTTTTCTGGAAATTATGATGTTTGTATGTGTAACTTAAGAGAAGAAAGATTTGGGAATCGTCCTTTCTTCCTCCTTTTTAGATATATTGTTTCGTTTTTAAGTGGCAATGCAACGAGCGAGCACTTGGAAGGAGCGGAAGGCAGCATCACGACAGGCATCATAATAACAATGAGGATGATGAGATGAAAATGCAGCATTTTTGTTTGTGATTTTTCTCTCTTTGCCCTTTCTATTTCTCCTCCTTGGCGTAATCATCATTCCTTGTCCGCATAAATGGTAAATGGAGACATTTAAGCGATTTTGTTGTGCTCTCCATCTCTCCACTTTTTTTATCTCCTCCATCCATGGTCTTTCATGCCAACTGAATCTGTTAAATTGTTTTCGCCGAGGAAGAGAGAAAAGAAATGGTGATACAATCTTCCTATCTTTAGTCTCCTCCTGTATGATTATAAGTAATAGCTAAATGCCTTTTTATGTAGGCATTTAAGGAGGAAAACGACAGAATTTCTTCCGGATGGCTGCCTGGAGGAAGATACTTTTTTATTCAGAGGAGGAGGAATAAGTAATATGCAGCAGGTTATACAGCGGAAAAGAAATCTAGAATAATTTCTCCCTTTTATTACTCGCCTAAGTCAAGATTCAAGAGCTTTCCCCCACTCCACTACCTGTTTCTCCCTGATAGATGCAGACGGGGAACTCATCTGTCGCTTTTTATGTACTCCGCTTGTTTACAAGGGGATGATTTTGATGATGATAGTGGTTTAGCGAGTGCAACGAATAAAAGAAATCGCGATTCACATTCCCGGGAAAGCACATTGAATAAATAGAGTGGGTAAAAGAAGGTGCATAATTTTGTACAAAACCTATGATCCGAGAAAAACTGTCTCCTACTCCTTTACTCGAAACCGAAAATCCCATTTTTATTTACCATTATGCATACATGCATACGCAAATGAAATGTGGAGGGAGAAAAGGAGGCAACCAGTGGAGGCAAGCAAGAATGTATGCCTGTTTGCTTGCCTCAAGTGGGAGAGAATAAGAATAAAAAAAGAGGAGAAATTTTTTAGCCGTTTATCCCTTTCTCCTTCTTATCTCGAATAATCATTTATGATTATGATAATGATTATTATGGTAATGGTAGCGAGATAACAGCAGCAGAACATTCATGCATGATGATGTGTGCTTTTAAAACGTGCTTTCACTCTTTTCCTTCCTGCCTCCCTTTACAATATTTTTTAGTGGCAGCCAACCACCCAAATAAAAAAAGCAGCCTTTTCTCCACATCATAAGTACAGCCACAGATAATACGCTATACCCCCATTCCGGATCTCAAGTGGATAAGAATGGTGACTTTCAAGGAGGAGGAGAAGGAAGATGGAGATGAGACTTTTCTCGGGAAGAAATTGAAAACTACTTCTTTAAGTGATTTTTTTTATTTTGTTGAGCTGAGAGCTGTGTATTGTGTTATTGTAATATGATTGCATAATGTAGTTAGATTGGTGAAATATTTAAAGAAGGAGGATTAAAGAGGGGAGAGAAAAAGAAAAAGAACGTTACGTGACATGTAAATGGAGTCTGCATAAGTTCCCGCATAAAAATGAAATTACTTGAAAAAGGGCTTGAGGTAAAGATTCGTTGAAAATTTTTTGCTCAAGATCTAAAGCGATTGTGGAAAAGAAAGAGAGACGGTAGGAGGTGTGGAGTGACTGTTTCGGAGGAAAAGGTGGGGGAAATGCCTGTTGGAACTCGGCTTAACGCAAAATCAGTTGCACAAGAGAGCAAGTGCATGGGGCAAAGCGAGAATTGATTTGGTGCTGTCAATAAGTATGTGAGAAAAAGCGAAAGAATAAAGTGAGGAATAAAAACTTTTTGAGTACTTACGGAAATAGATGTTCAGATAACCCCTGCAATTAAGTGGACAATATTAAGGGTTTTGTCTTCTTCGGGAGTTTTCATTATAATTTAAAATATCAAGTAGTTCAGTTAAACTAACCACCAGTCCCAGCATCCGTTAGGGTTTGCCAGAGTTATTGTAGCTTGGGGGAATAGAAGCACGATGTTATTCAATTCAGCTACTTCCAGATATCCTGCTTTCTTTGCGAATAAATCACCAATCTTCCCCCTATTTAAAGATTTTGGTGTGATGAAAAACGTAATTTTATGAATACATTAAATAAAACTTGCCAAGGTATCTTTACCTGTACTGCTGACATCCGTGGTAGACAATGTGTAAAGAGCACTTTTCCTGACCATTTTGACAAGCCGTTGGAATGTAAGCAAATCCAGTGGTATCCATGCTAGACAAGCTTGGGTTCCATTGGAAAAACTCAGATTGATCAAAGGACATGAATTGCCCGGAAGCTACGGTGTCATTATTTGGTCTGCTAAGATTCCCTCCATAAATGTGATTAAGCATTTCAAATGCTCCATTATAACCGCAGTTATTGATGAAGCCGTGGGACTCTGAGTAAGAACCACAATTGGCTCCGTAGCTGTCGCTTGGCTGTAAAATTAAGTAGTGACTGGTTATTTTTTGCATTCAAGACATATTTTGTAATACTTACGTTCATTATAAAATATGTATTTCTGCTAATTCTGATTATAACTTGTAATAATATAATAACCTGTCCATGTTGTGCGGGAATGGAAAATTCAGTCAGAATATCTGCTCCGTAATGCTTGTACATTTCTTCAATCTTTCCTCCAGCAGCTGGCGTCACATAAATAAATTAGATGGCGCATGGGGAGACATGAGATTTCGTTAAGAATAATAATATAGAATCTAACTCAACTAATTAAGGAATGAAACTGTCTTTTACCTGGTTGAACTGTAGTGTCGTGACTTCCATGATAAATGTAAACCTTCTTCCCTCTAATATTTGATGTCGAATCGATATTTCCCGAATTTTCCAGAGAACTAACTTCAGATATCAATCTTGGGACGCTGACTAGGGCCGGAGAATTCATGCATGACAGGGCCGCTGTAAGACCACCCTTCCCGCACATGTATGGAACTATTTATTTGAGAAATGTTAGGTTGGATTTTAAGGTAATTTACTAATACACGTATTGACCAAGGATGACAAAAGTTTAATTTAATGAAGTACCGCCAGCAAAGATGCCGACGCCAGCAAGTTCACTCGAGTGAGCAAAATGGTATTGCGTGGCCATTGCACCTCCAGATGATAGTCCCGACACGCTAATTTTTGCTCGGTCAATGTTTAAGTTCGCTGTTTTAAAATGAGATGTATTGAAAATCCGATTCAAAATATTCATAAACCATCAAGTCTTTCAATTCAATATTTATCTTACGTAATGTTGTTTGTGACAATACTCCATCACCGAAGTTTGCAACAAGCCACAATAGACAAAGTTTCCACATCATGGATTTTCTTCCAGGTTTCGCCTTGGACAAATTATCAGATTTCACAAAAAACTTTGTAATTTTTTTTCGAGACGACTCGGCAAATTGCTAACCTTGAAGGAAAGGAGGCTTTAGCGGACTAAATTAGAAAACTTAAGCTCCACCATTGATTTTCTGAATCACTTCAAAGAAGTAGAGAAAATCATTATTTTGGGCTTATGAAAAAACATGCTTAATAATTTAAAAGTAACACATCGATCTTCGTCGATCGCATTCATAGATAACCATTATCATCATTCGTTGACAGATTATCACCTACTTTTATGGTTTGATTGGAACAAATCGGATATATTTTCATTTCAGATGAAATTGGTTG
>JAHZNH010001558.1:0-15428 GCA_027744355.1 Tyrannoseira gladiata | reverse complement strand
GGTAATCTCTGCGAGAAGAAATGCTTTTAAGTAAATAAGTGTAATTACAAAAATCCATTTAAAGCAGGAGCGAGGCGAAAGACCACGGATTTATTTTCATGTCCCTAGTCCAATCTCCCAGTCCAGGTCATTTTCAGTCCAGATATACCAACCTCGATCGGTACATAAAAAAGGACTCGGAAGACAGGCAGGCATTAATGCCATTCCATGTGTGCGAGAGAGAGAGAGGCCATGCCAGATTGGGAGACAGGCAGGGAGAGTAATAATGTCACCCAAATAAAAACCTGCGACTTTTGGTTACACCGACTGATCGACCAACCAACCAACGAAATGAAACCAAGTCAAAGCAGACCTGGCCAGACCATGTCCAGGATATATATATTTTTTGGAGAGAGAAAAATTCTCCCTGAAAATCTTTATAATAGATGCCATATGTCGGGTCAGTTCAGTTATCTAATCTGACTGATGAATGAGTCTCTCTCTCATTTGGCGATGGCTACTCCACCGAAGTCATGGTCTAGGTGGCTTTTCAGGATTTTCCCCTTTTCGTTTCACTCTCACACACACGGAGTTTTAGGTATGTAGGTGTCACGCCGGGGATTCCACCATGGCTTGGCTTCGGTTGTTATGTCGGTTGGTCACGTTTCCCAATACATATTTTTTCTCATCTCCCACGCCTCACTCGAGCTGGATGGAGCGACAAAAGTCAAGGGTGGCTTGGCTTGGCTTGGCTGAAGCTTAAGTAAATAGAGCTTCTCTCCTGATTATTTATTTATTTTTCAAACTCCGCCAAAAAAAAGAGCCGGTCCTGCTCCAGTATCCAGCAGGATAATAAAGACACTCTTCTCTCCCTCCCCCCTCCCTCTTTTCCAACTTTTCTTATCACATCTGACAAAGACCGAGCTCCACTGATGGATCGAGGGAGTCAGGGCAACAATCTAATTTTCTTTGGTTTTCCATACATCCGTCCCCCCCAGGAGTGTGGGTGGGTGGGAGGTTCTTCTATTGCCCGAGAGTTTCAAAAACATTTTCTTCTGTACCGACGGATCGGAATCCACAATGAAAGATACTTAGTATACTGGTGTGGTGTGTCCACGAGGAAGCCTCCGCATTTCGGTTTCGGCTAAACTCAGCTAATGGCTTATAATAAGACATCGTCATCATCGCTCACGAATACCAAGCCCGCCCACGTAAGTAAGTACTTACCACCACCAAATCCTTTTTCAGTAGTACCGCTAATATTTATCCTCTCTCTGAAATTCATCCAGTACAATCACAATCAGACCAGGTACGAAGAGACCATCATGATCATGGTCTAATAAGGGTTATAATGGATACCTCCACTCCGTAATGATGCCATGTCACATGATATCACTGTAGCGGTTGTGTTTCCCTCGCAGGAACTTATTTTTTTTCCTCTGATCCGATGTCCCATCCTCACCGCCCACCTCCTCCTCCTCCATTCCATCATCGTGATGAAACTAACGCACGATGACAAATATTTTTTGAAGCCAAATAAGAGCTTATCATATCCATTACCCCGTGGTAATCATCACCACCCACCCGTACTGAAGCCATGCCACTTCATCCCAGCAATAATTATCCCCCGTTCATTATTTCTTCTCCTGAGTGACTAATTAAAATTGAGGTTTCGCTGCCCCCCTCCAAATCAATGACGGTTTTGGGGGAAGAAACCACTACACTACCCGAATCCAATCAAGAATCTCGCAAATTCATACCTTCCCTGCTTTCCTCTCTGGAGTCATTAATCAATGCACCAGAATGCATACTGAAGGCTTTGGTTCAGCTCGTTCGGTTTTTGGGGGTTGGCTGGGCGGTTTCGCGTTCCCCCTTAGACCAAGCCGTCTTGTGGCAACCCCAAGATTGTGACGACCAAGACCAATCCAAGCCAAGTGAATTTTGGGGAAAAGCTAAAGTTCACCTTCCATAATTTATCCTATTGCAAAAAAACAATCCGTTGTTTTTTTCCTGACGTGGTTTCACGGTACCACAGGCAGGATTAGCGGCCTATTTTTAGCTGGGATAACTCCTCGCTCATACTTATCTACTACTACTACCTTCCCCAACTGCAACAACAGAGCTCCGTTTTGCGGGCAGAAATTTTTACATTCGGGTCTCGTTCCTCCATGCTTCCTTGGCTTGGCTGGAATATCTATACACCGGAATCAATATAAGGCAGCTTCCCTATATCCATGCCTAAGTGCGATATCGTCGTCCTCCTCCTCCTCCTTCCCCCATAATACAAGTTGTTACTCACTCACTCCCTCCCTTATCTACAATTCTTTCCGGGGCTGGAGTTTCTTCCTTTCATAAAACTTTCAGTTCACTTCAGTTCAGCTCAGCTCAAAAAATCTTGGAAATTTTCTCTGGATTTTACCCGAAATTTCCGTGGACTCGCTCTAGGGCAATGGGGATAAGTAGATCGATGAGGAGCAGAATTAGCTACAGACACAGATGAAATGAGAGGAGGGGGAGGAGGAGGACGGCTCACTCACTCGCTCGCTCGCTCGTTTGCTTCCACAGCCGAAAAATCCAAGCATAAACAGAGGAAAAAAAACCCGTGTGGTTTTTCTGAAGCTTTGAGCTGATTGTGAGCGGAGAGCTGTCTTGATTTCCCTCCTCATAATGCGATCCGATGCGATGCGATGTAGAGCCACCTAATATAGACCCAGATATATAAGCTGGATATATATTTTCTGGCCACCTCATTTGGATTCCTACAAGAGAGGCGAGGAAACGCTAGAGGTACTTAGAGCTGGGTTCTGGGTTGGTTACGTAGTTACTCTCACGAATGATGGAGGACGTAGAGATGGAGAGCGAGAGAAAGAGGAGAATTAAGTGATCAAATTTCGACAAATAGCGAAAAACCGTTCCCCAATTACAAGCATTTGCTTTTACGTCCTCGGAAAAATGCGGGAGAGAGAGGCTTCAGGCTTCAGAGGGAATAAATGAGGACGTTGGGATCGAGCAAAAAGGCGCATTTAACACGGAGGACTTCCTATAAGATTGTATAGGACTAGTTGTATAGATGGATACATACCCCACTAATTCCTGGACCGGATTGGACATGATACTGACTGAGTAGGGCTGGCTGATACGCGGTTTTTTAAGAAGAGCTAGCTTCACAAATCCTGGCTGGAGAGAATGGAAAGGGGAAAAAGACGTCAACTTTTGAAGTCGAAGGAAAAAAAGGAGGTGGACTGGATTGGACTGGACTGGACTTGAGTGACTGGACCTGACTGACTCGCAGCGTAATAATAGTGGGACTGAAGGCGAATAATAGTGTTGAAGTTCAAAAGGAGTGAGCGAACCCCGAAAGAAAAATAATTTTTTTTGAGGGAGTCACTTCACTTCATTATTATTTGCGATGGAGGCAGGCCATGAATGTTAGTAAGTATTATACCTGCTTCTGCCGGACTGGAGAAATAAATATCTCTGGATTAATGGATCCTGGGCTCACCACTTCACTCTTATACCCAAAGAGCTATGTTCCTTCTGGGGGAGAGGACATAAACGGAGGAAATCGACGAGGACTTGACTTGACTTGACTTTACTCACTCGACTCGACTCATGGAAATTGGTTTACTTTGCCTAGTGGCCATACCCGAGAACTCACTCACTCACTCACTCACTCCATTTTTTTGCTGCTTGGAGGCGTTATCAAAATAATAAAAAAGAACTTTTGCTACCTTTTCCTCTCTTTAATTACCCCCATCACGAGGAAAGAGTAAAAACCTTATCATCATCAAAATGAAATGAGTGGAAAGAACAAGAAGAAGAAGAAAGAAAAACAATAAAAGAGAGAAGACGGAGTCCCCACTTCTTTGATTAGTTCTCAGCGCCGATAAGGGAAAAGGAGAATGGGGAGAAATTGACCTTTTTTCCTTCCACCACTTCAAATCAACTCCACTAGAACCAGTCCAGTCCTATTCCGATCCAATCCAGTCCAATCCTTTTTACAATTTAAGTAGAATGGCTGGAGAAGGGAAAAAATCACCTCACTCAAACTCGAAAAGTCGTCCAGCCCCAACTAAAAAGAATGCTCGGAAGAGAGAAAAAAACATATCTAATCTTTTCGCAGTTCCACTTTTTATTAGCATTGTAAACTCCACGGAGAAAATGTGAAGGAACTAACTACTTAACAGCCATAGAAATATATCGTATCTCGTATCGCTGGCTATTTCTAGTGGGGCTAATTCCTCCACGGCAATTCCCATTTCCAGGAGAGAACGAACTCCTGGAAAGGAGTAGCAGTTTTGTATGAACGGTTATTATCGAGTTAGCAGGTATCTACTCAGGTCTCATTTGCAAAGCACAGGGCGGAATAATTTCCCACTCAGTCACTCAGTCCCGGAAAGAAATATCATATCAGCATCCCCGCACTCATTAAGTATGTCGGCAGTCATCGATAAATTCCCTTGATTTTCTTTCTGGAGAATGATTCGTATATCGCCCCTTTCGCAAAAAAATGGAAGTGATCGTTTCATCATTCCCCAAAGCTATGGATGAGGATCAGGTCTCGAAGTGACTCGAAGTTGCATCCAGTAATTTCATCATCCAGCCTAGTCCTTCCTTCCGTTTTGTCTGGTGGAAAAATGCATTTGGTTTGCATTCCATCCCTTCAACCCCTCTTCAAAAGGGACATTCTTCCGGCTCAAGAGCCTCAGCTTCTCAGAGTATCTATCTATCTCTTTCCACAGACAGCTACATTTTTGTTGTGCACGCCCACAAAAACGAACCCAAAAAATGAATGTAGGCACTCTGAATGTCGTCCTCTTTCTCCTCTTGGTCCTTTCATCCATCCAAATCCAAATCCAAAGACATTCCACTTTTCAGTGCATCACGCACCACACCACACCACAAAGGATCCATCCTATATTTTTTTGGTTGTGGTGCAACTTCACTTGACAAATTGATATTATCCTCAATAAGTACAAATATTCAGCGGAGCGTCATTCACACTCACACTCACAATCAAGCAAGGAGGGAGGCTATTACTCCGTGGAGGAAATAAATAGTTTGGGGGATTAGCGAAGGAAATCTCTCATGATGTGAGTGAGAGCCGAAGTAGGGCCTTGGCATAGATTACGGAGATCGAGAGTCCTCTCCTTGGTTGCATACCTCACTCACTCACTCACTCACTCCTTCCTTCCTTAGTTCTCCAGCGCTATTGTACCTAGCTCCTTTTATCCCGAGGAGCGAGATGATGAGAATTCATTTGTATAACTCATTGTCAGTCCCATCTCCCATTCAACTTATCTAAAGAGGGAGCATGAAACAGAACAGAACAGATTCTTTCTCTCCTTCTCCCTCTCCCTGGATCGGGATTTGGGAATCTGGGTTATTGGTTTTTTTTACTCATTCCATAATCATCATTATCATCCTGAATAGGATCATTTACTTAGGATGATAATGAAGATGAACATGCATATCATCCTTAATCCAACTTATTTTCTTTCGGCTCTCTTCTCTTCTCTTCTGTTCCACTTCCCCCTTTCTTCTCCAGCGAACCATGACTCTGCGGATTATTTATTTATGAATGCATTTCTCTCGTATGGGAAGCACATTTTTTAGATATGTATCTACGTATCTCCGCTTCTCCTTCGATTGTGGAGGGAATCCTTCTTCTTCTCCTTCATTACAAATTGATTTTCACCCAAGTGCACAAGCCCTCTCTGCTGCATTCTCCAGATCGAAAAGCATCAAGATGCGATTATGTCCTTCTCCATTTTCCTTCTCGATCGGCTCCCTCATCTTTTTGAATGTTGGAATTTATTGATTCCTTTCATTGGAACGGCAGAGCAGAGCCATTCGATTCGATTCTTACTATCGCCATCATGATCACCATCCCCAGCATCATCACCATCATCTCTCCTTTTCCCTTATTCTCTCACTCTTCCCATTTCATTCAATCGAATCGATCGGCCTTCTTTCCTCCAGATCGATACTTTGAATGTGATGTGGGCAAGGGGGAAAAATATATATATTTGGCGGTGGTATTCCTATTCACAAGTAATAAGTAGTAGCTGTACTCCTAGATTAGTTTCAATTCCGATAAGAAAAAAACACTGGAAATGACGTTGGTCCTTTTTTTTATTTGTCGATTGTCGGTCGGTCGGTCGGTCGGTTCTCCTCAGTAGATCCTCCGCATTCACTCCTCTCCCTCTCTCCCCATCTCCATGACGGAAATTGAAAAAAAAACAACGATGAGCATGAAATTTTGGTGAGGGTGCCTCACTCACTCACTCACTTTATCCAGAATGGGGAATTCCAGCCTAGCTGACATCATATCAATCTCAGGTCTACCTTTCCACACATCAAAGCGCCATCGCGAGTTTTCAGTGAAGCCGGAGCAACATTTTCTTGTTTTTTGTTTAGCACCATTTTCATTTTTTTTGTTCCCTATTCATATTTTCAAATTCAGCCATCACCAACATTCATTGATGTGGGATGCACAAGAGTACCTACATCGGAATAAACATGGCCTACTCACTCACTCACTCACTTCTCAAGCCTTCCTTTCTTATTCCCTTCGATTGCGGTGGATGATGCAGCTCCTGTCATATTTCCGTGATGTAACGACATCGAGTTCTCCCTTCTTCGAATTCCAGAGTTCCTTTACGGATTGGAGGATCTATACGTACAATTTCCTCGGGTGAGCATTATATTCCCCCCACATTACTTCCATTAGCACCCCCGACAAGAGATATGTTGCAGGAGGAGTGGGGGACTCCTGATGGCTTCCTCTCAAGAATGAAAGTACTTGCTTACTTCCCAGAGCGGAGTACGAGTTCCACCAAATGGATTCAGTCAGCCAGTCTCTCGCTCTCGCTGGTCTGGTCTGGTGCAATTTGGTTTGGTTGTTGGTGGGAAATTCAAAATATTAGAAATATTTCTTTCCTTCCTCCTCCCCCTTGCACAATGCCTTTGTCATCAAGTGAGCATTCCATTAGGAAGAAATGCCTTCACTATTTATTTTTATAGTTTTTTTTTACTATTGCACCACACGAGTTCACTCCACACTCCACAACCCAATGCCTCTCCTCACAAATACCTTCCTCCTACCAACAACTACCCCTTCCTTTCCTGGAGGAGGATGCGGAGTGATACGAAAAGGATGATGGTGGTATTTCTTCCTCCAATGTGAAGTGCAGGAATTTCCGTGGAGAGCTTTTTCCTCGTGTGAGTGAGCTGTGCACTACGGATTGCTCCTCACTCCACAATATTTTTTTTATTGTTGGGATGGATGGAAATACGTACTATCCCCCACTATATTCTTCGCATCCGAGAGAGAGATGTAGAAAATATGGGGGTACTAGTACTAGTCCTTTTTTAGTCTAATTCAGCTAGCCGCCCATCTCCCATATGATGAGTTCTCCTCTGGAGCAGACAATGGAATGACAAGGAGTGCTCGAGCCCATCTGTTTCCACATTTCGTTCCTTTTGTTCCCCACTCCAATTCTGGGGTTCCGCACACACAACACAGATAAACATGAATTGTGCGATGGGATATGGGATGATGCTCCATCCAGTGAAAGGATTTCCCATTGCAAAAAAAATATAATAATAAATATACCACACGAAACCAAACCAAACCAAGCCACCACCGGAGTAATTTGGCCTCTTCCTCCGATCCGGGGAGTTGGAAATGAAAAGTTGGAAATCAAATTCAGGAGAAAACAGATTTATTTCGGAGGCACTCCCCATTCCTCACTGAATGGAATGGGATGAGAGCTGAGCTGAGCTGGAATCCAGCATCCTAGCTCCAGCTCCAACTAAACAAAGTAATATTCTTTTTTTTTGTGGACTGGATTGGGTCTGGCTCCAGATGAGTGCCGTCATCGTCATGTTGCTTTCCTTATTGGGGCTTCAGTCAGACTCGAATCCAGATCCAGATCCAGACCTAGATCGCGAGCTCACTTTTTTGGACCAGGTACCTCATCCATTTAATGAAACCCAGCAGCCACCAGGTTTTGCACTCACAATCTGCGAGACAATAAATATTCCTGGGATCTTGAATGTGATCACACAACCAACAGTCGACGTCTGGAATGAGATGCGGAGATCCAATCCGGTCCAATCTATATGAATAGAGGGAGGAAAATGAAGTTGGAATTATGGGACTAGGGAGGACATCGAAATTTCGCGAGAGTGTCTCCCTCCATCCCCACCTCTGGTCGGGTCTTTTCACGCACCACTGGTGACACAAAAACAATAAGGATACAATGAATTTTTAAAGTGTTGCAAAAAAAAATTGTTTTTCGGGGATGATGAGCAGGTAGAAGGAAAGTTGGTTGGACCTCACTCACTCATCTACATTTCAAGTTTTTGTGCATTTTCAGCATCCCCGACTTCCAACTTAAAAACTCAAACCTGGAATCCGACTTCAGGAAAATCTGAGCAGGAGGAAGGTTCAAAGCTGAGGGAATAATACTGATGTCTCCACTCCCTCCCGAATCCTCCTCCATGCATTATTTAATATCCGAGTGTGTAGATTTTGGAGGGAGATAAATGTGATGGAAAACACATGGCAATCTTCTCCAGAAGCATACTCCTTTAGTTTGATGAGCTTTGTGGAAGTGAACAAAGCCCCACACTTACAGCCTCACTCCAGTCTCGCATTCCTGATTACACTGAGTGCTACTCTGTCTCTTTGTGTGTGTGTGTGTGTGTAATGAAGCAAATGTGGGAGCACCTTTTTCGGGCCGAAACTGCTTTAAATTAAGTCGGGAGAAGACGACGATGTCTATTCCAAGAAAAGGAAGATCACATCGCATCCTATCCCATCAAATCATATCATTTTGGCACACACATCTCACTCACTCAGCATGATGTCACGAGGCTGGTTCCCTTCTACATCCATCCATCCATCCATCCATCCATCCATCCATCCATCCCTCGTGAGAGTTTTTGGGCTTCGCGGTGTCATAGAATTGTGAAGGAAACGAAACCGAAATTCAGGATAATGAAGGAGGTGAACCATGAGAGAAAAAAGAATGCTTTTTGTCCTCTCTCTCTCTTCTACTGAGTGGGTACATAGTCGTTCTCTGTTTTCCTTCTCGCTATTAAAATTACCCTCTCATGCGAAATAAGTCGGGGGAAAAAAATCTTCTACTCGCAGAAGCTCCTCTCCGCTCCGCTCTGCTCCGCTCATTCATGGCCGGGAGCGATATGAAAAAAGGCCTTTTCGGATTAGTTAGGTAGGTAGCTAGCTTAGATATTCCGATGGAGATATGCTTTGAAATTTTATATTGTCCCTGATTCTGATCCAGAGGAGGCTTTCCACCTCCCTCCTCCATCCACCGAGTAAATAAAAACAACCAGGCGTATTTATTCCCTTCCATTCTCAACTCTTCTCCTCCTCTCCATGGGAAGGAAGGAGGAAATCATTTCGAGCTCCACACACAAAATACAAACGTCATACGGCTGTGTAACCCAGAGCCAAACCAGAACAGAGCTGAGCTGACTGAGTTGAGTAAAGCAGCCATCCAGTATCCAGAATCCAGTCAGCCAGTTTTATTTCTCGTTGCAGACACAGTCCTACTCCCCATTTGGAGGGGAAAATAGCATATTACTTGCATACTTACGTGAAGTCTTAACTCCACGGCTCGACTGCACTGACTGAGTGAGAAAATGAGACGAGAACAGAGGAAAGGAAGAGTGGAAAGAATGGATAAACATTTTGAAGAAGCTGCTTCTACTTACTACTCCTTCTCCTAGTTTTGCCAAGCCAAGCCAGGCCAGGGCACATCTTTTTTTTTCTTCCTCGGATCGATTCCTCGGAGCAAGGGCTCCATTCCGCTGCTTCAGTACTTAGTTCCCTGCGTTGCATTTTCCTTGCACATCCTTTGAAGAATGGATGGGCTCCCTTCAGACATCAGACACGCATAAAAATATATCCTTACACTCATCTCTACAGCAAGTGTAGTGGAGGACCCTACCCGAGGAAATATATATATTATTCCTGGATGTAGAATCATAGATGATCATGATCATCCTCCTCCTCACTCACTCACTCACTCACTCCTACTCCTCCTTCTCAGGGCAAGGATAGATATTCCGGAGCTTAGAAACCCTCCGCTCCTCATCCCTCTGTCTTAAGCCTTTTGAGTGAGTGAGCTCAGTGAAGTTGAAGAGCGAAATGTTCCCTCACTCTCCGCACTATCCAGAGGATTCCAGAGGAGGAGAACACAAAAAAGGTATTGATGTCGGCTCCCAGCTAATGTTATCTGATTTCGCCCTAGGCATAAACTAAACGACGAGGAATATAAAAAAAAGTTGATTCAACTCTACCCATCTAATACCCATCCCTCCGTTCTACTCGCGCCCACTCTTCCCCACAGAAGAAGTAGTGAGGATCGAGTAAGTATAGATATACCTATCATCTATGTATCTCTCTCCATCCTTCCCTATCCAGTCCAGATGCGAGATAGATTGCATGGCATTGCATTCATTTCATTTTTTCTGGCTCTAACCCATCCTCCCATCCATCCAAGAGAATCTACTCACCGGAGGCTCCTCTTTCCATGAAAATGATGATAGCGATCATGAATCCTCCCTGGCAGACTGACTGATGTGAGTCCTTTTCCCTGGGCTGTGAGCACCAACTTAAGCACTTACTTACTTACTTGTGTTCTATTTCTACTTCTTCTCTCCGAGAGAAAAAAAAACGTTTAAAAAATCATAGGCAATTGTTCTCATCCCAAGGACACTTTTTATTACCAGTACCATTGATAGCCCTTTTGTGTGTCAAATCAACGTTTCGCCATCCCCATCTCCATAATCACCAGCATCCCGTTCATTCTCCCCAAAGTAGAACATTGATATTGATACTTTTCAGTGGGGCCATTGTTCCCCGGTGTGATTCCCCTTTGGATTTCCTTTCAGCCCCTAGAAGAAAATAATATTGGATGATGATCCATTCTCTACTTATTTCAGTCTCTCGGAGCAAGTCAGTTTTCCATGATGAGATCGAGATCGCGATCGCGATCGGAAAATCATCTCCAGAAGAAGAAGTTAATGCTCAAGTAAAAGTAGTACTCAGTCAGTCAGTTCACCTATTTAACCTTTCCAATCCTTTAACAATCCCATCCATCCAATTCTCAACGACTCTCACCCTCACTCTCACTCGCTCTGACTCAGGGTCAGTGTCACAGCCTACCTATACATTACGGAGGTTTGAACTCCCACCCCCAAGCTTGAAAAGGAGGTCAGCAGGTTTCACCCGGAATGTACTTATATGTTGTATTCCCTGCTCCACATCGCATCTTCCGTAGTTCCCTCCATCCATCCATCCGGAAAATATATCGCTAATGTTCTGTCTTCGCTGGCAAGGCGCTCATCCTCTCCCGATCCTTTTGATGTGGCACACTTAATGCGAGTAAATACCATTAAAGGGAACAACTTTATGAATGCGGATCAAGTAACATTTCCACCATACAATTTCCACAAAGCGGAGCAGGATGAAAAAAAAATATTGTTTGCAGAGGCATTATACGGAGCTCCCATTATTATCATCATCATCATCATGTCCTCTCTTATTTGGCCAGGCCACCAACTTACTTACTACCACCCTCACAAAAAAAAAGCGATCGGATGATCATGATGATACGCATAATCCTTTTTTTCTTTGCTCCTTTCATTTACAAATTTCTCTCCTTTTTTTTACTCGCGTTGTTTGTTTGCGTATTTGTTTGCATGAAGATTACATCCACTTCAATTCAATTCAATTCAGTCGCCCCCCGGAATAATTGCCAGGGGATCTCAGGACTCAGGAATTAGATGCGTTGTTTGTAAAAATATTATGGATTTTTTTTCGATCTTCATCCTTCATCTTTGAACTAATTCCATTCCCGTATTGAATATACAATGGAGGAGGAGTGGATGTGCAACCCTACACTTTCCATCTATTTCTGAAGCTGGAGGAATAGGATAAATAAGTACTGAAGCTGTATGAAAAATTGAACCCAAGAAGAAAATGCTGGAATCCTTTTCCCTCACTTTGTATCTTATCTTTACTTCATTCCAACTCACTCACTCACAATTCGATTGTCAGTACGGCGCACTTCAGTCCAGTTCAAGAATTGGAATAAGAATAATTCCTTATTTCGAGAAGAGTCCCCAGTGGAGTGCAGAAGGAATGAATGGAAGAGGACCATGAAATACTTACAAGTGGAGATAGATCTGAGCGGAAGTTTTTGCTTAAAAAAACACTTCCAGTAGACCACTGTATATCCCTTACTTTGAGAGATAGTGGAATTCCAAAGTACAGCGGAACTCGGTATCTCGTATCTCGCCACCCAGATATAAATCCACTTCCCTTGAACCGGACTCCAGTCCGCTCCAGTGAGTGTTGAATGTTTCATTGTGATACTACGTTTCCTCACTCACTCACTCATTTCTTTCTTCTCGGAAAGAAAGAACTCCCAAATAACATGGAGAAAAAAATGAGTGATCTAGGGTTTCATTCGGACAATGAGGGAGATAATAGTGATTACATGATTCATATGCTAAGTACGGAAAAAATATAATGTATTTCAGTGGCAATAGCACAACTCAGCTCAGCTCAGTCAGTTGCTTTTTTGGTTTGGTTGGTTGGTTAGTTTTTTTTTGGTATCGGTATTGGCATTACCACAATCTCCCTCATCATCATCATCATCATCATCATCATCATCATCATCATCATCATCCTCATCTTCCTCATTCCGTTGCGCGGCCATTCTTCAGCTGTCTATAGAAATGATGAATGATGACATGCACACGCAAATGATAAAAAATGGATGACACTTCCACCAGTCAAAATATCTTCTTGAGACACCACACCACACCGTCCTATTGAATACAAGTCTCTCCTCGGAGGAGACTCCAGGTCTGAGTCTGAGCGAGCGGCATTAAGATGCATAGGATATTCCCTTATTCACCAGACCAGAGTCGAGCCAAAGACTGAAGCGTTGAAGTATTCATTCGCCCTTCTACTATTTCCATTTTCCTAGTGGCGCTTCCTCTCTTGTAGGATTAGAGCTAGTGCCATCATCAACTGACTGAACTGAACTGCACTGCACTTTTTTTTTGTTTTCCCGTGTAATGAACTCATCAGCATCAACATCAACATCAGCCTCAGCATCATTCCTCCTCGGCGCAACAGCATCAGCATCAGCGTCAAAAGCGAACCAACGAAGGAGTATTATTTTTTTTGTCGTAATCGTCGTCATAATTTCCCCCGGTTTTTTTTCTCCCTAACTAGACGCTATTATTTTCCTACTTGTCATCTGGAAAATTACGGTCGAGTCTCCTTAACTGCAGGAGCTTCAGGAGAAGACGCTTCTTCTTCCTGGGGCATGTATTTAGTTGCTACTACTACTACTCCTCCTCCTTCTGTCGCTACCGCTGGTGATGGTAATGGTGATTGTGATTATGGTCGTCATTGTCATTCTCGTCATCCCACAGCCTCCCCGGAACAGTGACAAGAGCAAAAAATATATATATTAGGTGGATGGTGGATGACATTCACTTTAGGTAGACAAGACAGCGTTTCGCTCCGCTGTGAACATTGTCTTCCTTCTTGTGCCATTTCCCATTCTTAATGGCGCACCATCGAGCCAAAAAAGAAAATACTGACTTCAATCCATTCCTCTCCCCCGATACTTTATCTGTACAGCTTGTACTTAAGTTTAGTTTTTAAAAACTCAGAAAAGTCCAGAGTTCCTCTGGCAGAACCAACGTCTTCAGTATCCATCGCCTCCATCCTCCATTAATTTCCATTTCCCCCACCAAAAACTCTCATCGGAAAAAAACTTGTTGGCTTAACTATCCCCAAACTCCGGAAAAACTTTGAAGCTATTCTTGGTGACGTTAATATAATCCCCATAATCATAATTTTTTGAGCTTCCCTTCCTATCCATCCCCCCTCAGCCTGGAAATAATGAGTGAATTCTTCTCTAATTTTGGATGTATTTTTTAGGCCAGAGAGTCATTTCTTTTTTCCCCGAGACCCTGCAATAAGGAACTGCTCGCACTTTCCATTACTCACAACTCCTCAACTCCAGATCATGTCTTGGCTTCTCCGCTCCGAGAACTTGGGGATGATAATGGTGCTCGTTTAATTAGCTACCCATTTTTGTTGGTTATTTACTCCTCCTTGAGTAAATACTAGGAAGGGAGGTTAGTGCAGCCGCACTGGAGCAATTGTTGTTACGTGGCCACACTGACATGCAAGCCTCCGTACTTATCCACTCGGCTTCTCTTCTCGGATATACTTATGATCAATCATCCTTTTTCTGAGTAAAAGAACACGAAAAACTGAGAATTTCTATTTTTGGACATGGTGCTCACCTGCTCCGGCCAATTTTACCTTTTTTTAAAAAAATGTAAAAAGCATACTTTGGTTGACCCACCGATCGATCGGGATCGGGATCACGGACCAGAGGGGAAAATTGCACTGCCTCATGTTATCATCATCATTAAAATAATTACTTTCGTACCTCTTCCCCACCAATTTTCCAGAAAATTGTATAGGTATATGCTATTGGTATTTTTACGATTCTCTCCGTGAGAAATTAAATTGCCCTTCGAGTAAGTGAGCGTATTTACCTCAATTCATTTTTTTAGAAAATTCCTCTATCCATTCATTCCACTACGAAAAGATATTTGATTAGGTTATACGCCAACAAAAATTTTATCCAGTGAGCTGGATAATTCCTACCAGTACAGGGGAAATTGCGCCAGTGTAGCAAACTCTTTAACCTGGTTCTGGTTGTGGGCCACTCAACAATATTGAACGTGACGGGTTCTTGTTAGATTTAAAATATTGGTGGACTCCACTCCCCAATAAAAATATATTAAGTTCGTAGAGCCAGAGTAGGGGCTAATGTTTCATGGATATATTTTTTCCATTTCTAACTTAACTGTGGCCAATTACAAGATCACCTCCAGCCCAATTTAGGGATTCGTGTCCCCATATAACATTCTTAAGTAAGTTTTTACAACTGTTTCATGAGCTATAAAACAACATGCTTGGGAAAATATTTGCGAGAGGAGGAGGAATCCAAGCCAGGCTAGACCAGGCCAGGTGCCGTACAGCAGCACGAACTGGTGAAGCCAAGCCACACACAGTCACACTTTTCCCTCACAAAATAAACAAGGGGATAAGGAGCCAGCAAAAATCAATTCCTCAGGAGAAAATGCAGTCCAGTCCATTCCAAGTCAAAGCAAAGCACTGTAAAGTATGCGCCACCACCCTAAAAAATAAGAAACTGCAAAAAAAATACACATGGATATACTTACTTACTTCCCTACTGGACAAGGAACGATATAAGTATTTTCACAGAATTTTTTAAGAGGCAATAAAAATTGGGGAACAAGGAGGGCCTAAAAATTGCGTACATGTTTTAAAAGCATTTATCGGTCAT
>JAHZNH010001557.1:0-10073 GCA_027744355.1 Tyrannoseira gladiata | reverse complement strand
CTTTTTTTCTGGAAGGAAAATTGACTCCTGGAGATGGAGAGAAGACTATAAGAAGAAGATGCTATTGTATTGATGTTGGTATTAGCACTTGATTCTCCACGCCACAATCAGTCAGTCAGTCAACTCAACTCAGCTCTGGAAAGTTTGGGAGGATCGAAGGAATGGAATGGAATGGAATCGAATCATTACTGGAGCCTGCCTCCCATCCTCACTCACAATCACAATCAGGTGCACGTAGCGCCCTAATGTGTGAACGCCTCTGGAGCTGGAATTGGAGTCAATAAGTCCCCTCCTGGCTCCTGGCTGATGAAAAATGTGCTCATGCAAATGCTCACGCGAGACATGCGGCGATGCCGGTATTTGCGATGGAGATGGAGTGAATGGGAAAAAAACAGCGGCATTATTATTTTTTTCCAGGGAGGATCTATCTATCTATCCGATCCATCTACCTAAGTACTCCAATAGAAAGAAATCTCGCGAAATGAATGAATGGATTCACGAACACCTCGTAATAAAAAGGAACTCCTGAATTCGGATCTGGATCTGGTGCATTATGTAGTGCCATGCCATGCCATCCCATTCCAGACGGAAGGTGACTTTCCCCTAATGGAGTTTCCACTCTTCACTCGTGAAATATTACGAGGAAGAATTCGCACAGACATTCGGAAAAAAAAAACTCGAAAAACGAGCGAGAATTTTTTACTTTGAGACACGACAGGAGACTCCAGAGCAAAGCACACTCTCCTTTGAAAAGTTTTCCTTTTTCCAGAGTAGTTCCAGGTCCCCCGACTTTTTTCTGGAATTTCTCATTGCGCTGATTGCCAGAAGTGAAGGTGCATTTCGGGGAGAGGCATTTAAACGTGATTTTCGGTGCGGAATGAATGAATCCAGGGATTATTATTGTCATTCAATGAGAGCGAAGGAAAGTTGCCTTTTGCCTTCCAGCTCGACAGACGGAGAGACAGACCATTTAGGGAGGAGAGGATCTCCCTGGATGATTTTTCCTCCCAGAATGAGGATTCGACAGACATGATAAAAATTCCAGAATGAGGAAGTACTTATTCCTCCTCCTCCAGTTTTAAGAGATGCACATTTCAATGGCTCGATCATCTCGTCTCTCCAGAAAAATCCTCCACTTTCTTTTGGAGATTTCCGCCTCACCAGATTTACAGCTATTGCTATTACTCACATCCTCAAACCGAACTGAATTGACCTAGATGACCTACACGAAATTCCAAGAGTAGTTCTGAGGATCATGCACATTTCTGGAGTGGATCGAGTTGCTCTCCCCATTCCCCAACTATCCACATCCAGGAAAAAGGGTGGGTGCACTTCACCGGGGAAAGGTTGGCCCGGGAGAAAAGTTTTTCCTGTGAAGACGATAAGAAATTATCTATTCATTCAGAATGCTCCTCTCCCCCCAGAAAAGAATTCACCCTTTTCCCTCCGTCTGTAACTACGTCCATGAGCGTGAGTACTTATGCGTTTCAAGTGTTTTATTGTCAGACATCGGAATATCCAGAGCCAGTTCCGTCCCACTCCAAAACCTACCTAAGTGAGTTTTTCCCAGGCCGGGGCAGAACCAAACCGAGGCGAGAGAGATGCGACGGTGGGGCTCTACTTCAGTTCTCCAGTGAGAACATAAAAGTGCACACTAACCGATGCGTGTACGGAAAGTATAAAAAACCCTGAACAAAGTTGAGAACATTTTTGAAGAGGAGAAAAAAAGGAAAACTTTTTTCCTCCTTGAGCCTCGAGTTTGATGTAGCTAGTTACTTGGCTAACTGCATCATTTAAAAAGGAATGGCTTTTCTCCTCGTTCATTCACATTATTCAAATCACTACTACTTCTACTTCTCCCATAAAAACATTTTTCTTGAATGCAATTCACTGTCTCATTCCCCTCCGAAAAGTGTCTTGACCTGTCCGTGACAAACATTTCTACTACTACTGCAAGGACTTTTTTCCAAAAGAGGGCGAATGGGGAAATGGTTGAAATGGAGATAGATGCAGATGACGTCCTCGCTCCTCATTCCAGATCCAGCTCCAACTCCCTTCCATTCACTCACTCGGACCATTTCTATTCATTGCATTGCATTAGAAAGTCCCTGGCTCGGGGATTCTGGCACTGGAAATTACAATTTTCTTTTAAAAAGAAGCGATCCGAGGAACACTTGAAGCAATTAAAGAACTCATATTCCGAAAATATATATGGACTCATGGAAGAGGGGAGTCGACGACGACCTCACTTGGAAAAACTTGACACATCATCGTGGCCTGCTTCCATTTCCATTCGGGTTCGTGGGGAAATGACTATTGCTATTGCTTTGACCGTGGACCCCTGGAAATTCATGGTGAGCCGTGGAATGAGTATGGCTTCAACCAAGCCGAATCGCTTTGGTTCGATTCGATTCAACGCCAGTGGAAAGTGGAAATCAGTGGACGTTGGGTTCTGGATTCTGGGAAACTTTTCCCTGATCTTGTCCATGATCAGTACTTGACTGGAGGGGAGAGTAAGTACTTACTACTGACTGGATATGGATGGATGAGTAATGGCAAACAAAGTTAAGGAGTCGAGTCGAGTCGAGTCAAGTTGAGTTGGGTTTGGTTTGGATTGGATTCGTTTTCTCCAGAAAAAAACTCTAAAAATATCTCGTACAGATGTATAACAAGCCATTAAAAAGTCCCACTGGAGAGGAGTATCCTACCTCCTACCCCTGGAGAAGTTTTTTTCCCCTGGCCATAAGTCATTTTAGTGTGTGCTCCTACATTTCAGCTCTCAAGTGTCATTACGGAAGTACAATATTTTTATCAATGAATCAATTTTTGGAATGGGAGGCGTGTGAAAATACACGGGCATCTCGAACTCAACTCAACTCAGCCAACCAACCAACCAAGCAAACTGCTGGAGCCTAAGTCGTTTTGATAGTTAGTTTAGTTTGGTTTGGTGATGGGTGAAAGCCCAACCACTTCCACTTCCATATCCACATCCCCCCCCCAAAACTCCAAGTCCCAAGTCCAGGCCTAATATTGACAGAAGGAAAAAGAATTTTTTTTTATTTTTCTAGTTGGGTAAACACGGAAATTATAGTTATGCTTCGATCCTTTCCTATCCTTTGCCGGGGACAAAGTTGTTGGTTGGCTGGGTTGGGCCTGAAGCCCCAAAGTCGCGGAACTTTTTTTCCTCTTCTGTCCCCCTCCCACCTCCCACTCCAAAGAGGAAAAAATCTCACTGACTGAGCTGGAGTGGAGTGGAGTGAGTGGATAATGGATGGGTCTGGATCTGGATCGACTTTTTACTCCAATCCAACTCTTCCGCCACTTATGTATTTTCCCGTAATTGAATATCCACAACAAATTCACCTTCCAGCTTTTGTTGTGAATATCGTCGGAGGGTCGGAGCGATAAATTTCTGAGGTGGAAAAAATAAAGTTATGAATGCCGAATGCCATGCGGATATCTTTACAACCCATCCATCCAGGGTTCCAGGATATGTTTTTTGATGCGTGGAGTGTGGAGTGCGTGACTGAATTTATGGATGCGTCGGGAGAAATAAGAAATATTTTTTTGTTTCACGTGAATACCTCCCAACTCCCGGACAACTTTTTTTTCAAGGGTGGATTGGAGGAGTGCAAGGAAACCGTACTTATGCAAAAACTTGTCAAAGCTGAGCCCCCCGGATGTGGACGGAATACTAAGGACTCCCGGGAAATAAAATATTGTGACAAGGGTGGTAGTGGTTAGGTAGTTTCCTTTCCTTTTCCCTTCAACGACTAAAAGTGTCAACGGCGAATACTTGGTACTGGAGAAGTTCTTGTGACAATGATTGGCAGGTAGGATTCAATTTTTGCTCTCCCCTTTAAGCTGGTAACTTATCCCACTCCCTTGTCAGAGTCTGATTGTTATGCAGTTGTTGTGCACCATAAAACTGGAGAAAAGTTTTTTTATGAGGGGCATTCCCATAAAAAAAATATTATTGAATGAGTTTGGAGTTCAGAAAAGATGTTTTGGGTCCAAAATTCATTAGAGATGGTCAATCTCACACTGGATAAGTTTTTTTAGTGGCACGCGCACCAAAATCATTAAGGAGTTAATGAGCAAATTAAAAACGGATTGAATTGAAGCAAATGAAATAAAAAAGCAAGGAAATATTAGTTTTGGCTGGACTGGTACCTGAATGGCGGAGGGCCAATGGCAGGTCACGTTCGCGTAGCCATCCACAATATCCATGAGTTCGGGATGGGTGTTCGTCGCCGTTGAGCAGAGGGCAGGGGAGGGGGCAGTCTTCCCGTACTGGGCCAACTGGACCGAGATCGTTGTCCCGGAGGGACACCGCAGCACCATGTACTCCCCATCGCAGGAGGCCTTCTGATAAGTCCGGAGTGTTCCCGTGAGCAGAGCTGCAAATAATAGAATTCAAAATCAGATTAATTAAAGACTCAATCTTTTTCTGGAGACAGCTTAGCCTAGTTCCCCATTAAAAATCCATGCTGCAGTGAAGCCGTGGAAAAACCCATTTCCAAGATTTTACTTTTCCAGAAACGAATAATTCCCCAGAACCAGAATACCATGTACCATGCGAATATTTTTTTTCGCAATGGGATGATATCTGAAAATGGTCGGAACCGGAGCCCCGAGATTTATTGAAGTATTTTTTTCCAGTGAAAGAAAACAATAACATTCTGGAGAACCTTCTTGATGAGAAAAATTTTTTAAAGCAATCCTGGACCTTCCTGCACATTCCATGAAATAGCAATTTCCAGCTTTTTAATAATAAGTGCGAATGAGAAATCCCGGAGAAAAAAAAATTCTGACTCATCTTCTCCTCTCTCCAGTGAGTGTGCTCATTAAGATATACATCATTCCACATTCCTCCACCAACTTCTTTTTTCTGCTCCTTCTTCCCTGATTTAATATTCACGATTTGGAGAGTTCAATTATCCAACCCTTCCCTTCTCGGTTCATTGCTCCAGCTCCAGCAATCAGGCCATAATGCACATAAGTCTTTTCTCGGTCTTGGAACTGTCACAAAATCTATTTTCTGGAGGTTTTTACACTCGCTCGCTCGCTCGTTTTCTCCATCGTTGGGCATGAATTTCACTGATTCGGGGGAAGAAAGAGATACATTTTCGCCTTCCTTCCTAATTCTGGAGAAATGGAAGCCATGAACTTCCTGGTAATGAAGCTCTCCACTCTGATGTCTCATTCGAGATTTCCACTTTCCACAACGAAAATTGCATGAATTCTGCGCCAGAATTCTTCTGTTTTAGCTCTGGAAAGGAAATCGGATGAATGGAATGGAATGGACTGGACTGGAGCGGTTCGGTTTGAAAAGAAGCGGAGCCTGAGCTGGAGCATCTGCAGTCCTGCCTTCTGAATCCCCGATTCTTTTTTCATGGTCATTCCATTCTCCTACTTCCCATATATTTCTTTCTATGATGTACTTCCAGTGGTTATGTTTCCTATATCGGAGGCGTGATCACGTTCCTCAAAATGAGACATTCGAGGGAGGGTGGTGAAGGCGAAGGCGTAGGAAAATGCAAGTGGAAAGTTTTTACTCAGTCAGCGAAGGAAATTCAAGCCTTGAACTCAATCCTCAAGCCTTATGGATGGAGGATGGATGCACTCACCCTGGAATAATTGGTTGCGGCCTCAGTTTCGGCTAAAACAACACCGAATTGCACTGGTTGGTCCTGCGCTTGGTGCCGGGTAACGTCAACGTCTTACATTACATGGATGGAACGTATGGAACTATCGTGATCCATGGAAACCTAAAAGCTCTGGGTGGATCTGAGCAATTTCCCCAGAACCCCAAGTCATTCACCCGGGGAAACCGCGAACGATTCCTTGACTGATTCCATGATTCACGAATCATGACAAATCGTTTTGAAGCTCTGAGGAAAGGCGTGAGAAGCTGGCTCTGAAGAAGGATCAGGAGCAAGGTCCCTGACAACTGGCAACCATCAAATTCTAATCAAGTTTCTGTTCAAACAAATCGTTTCAAAGATTCCTCCTTCCCCCAATCCCCCCAGAACCAGGGGCCCAATTGACTATGGAATTGGGATGATTCGCAGAAAAAATAATAATAATTTCGCCATACACGCGCCCTCGCCCTCCCTCCCAGAAACCTAGAATCCATATCCGTCTGTGGCGGACTCACCCAGGAACAGGAAATGGAAAGATTTTTCTTTCTGAGTCAAAGAATCAAAATGGAATCCCTTTCTTTTCTGGGGGAGGGGGAAGGAAGGAAAACATGACTTTTAAGGTTTTAATCGAATCCATTATGATTTCACTGGAAAGCAACATGGAGGAGGGAGGATGCATCCTCCTCCTCCTCAAGGAAAAACATTTCCACTTTTTTTCCATCCAATTTCCTAAAACACCCCAGACCAGACCAGACCACACCAACTTGAGTCTAGACACGGGATTATTCTCTTTCATCTTGGACGAAACAGAGTGGACTATGGCCTTATTGTTTGGCTTGGCTTTGGTTTGGTTTCCCCTCGGGTTGAAATATGGGGAGGTGGACAACCTCCTTGTCATGAGATGAAAAGGACCTATGCACCATCACAAAAAAAGGAGACAGGGAAAAACTGGGCTTTTCCCACAAACACCGAGAAGAAAAAACCAGAGAGGATGGATGGAAGGTTGGTTGTCCGGATGGAAACTTTTATTCACCATCGTCATCCTCATCCTCATCGTCTTTGCCATAATCTAGATTTCCAGATTCAAGATCCACGCAAGAAAAACATTTTCCTCCTTCTTATCATCCTTTCTCATCGTGGCCATGTTTTCCCTTCCTCCCTTTGTCCTTCTTTCAAAGGGCGTGCCTTTGTGGATTCTTTTTTCATTTGTTCTTCGATCCTCTCCTCCTTTGCATTTTTTTCCGGGTGGCGAAGGGGAAAACCTCACATTTCAACATTTCAAGTACAAGTATGTAGGCCAAGCCAAGCCAAGCCAATCCAACTGAAGGATTACCGCATCAAAGCGGTTTTACTCCTGTAACGAATTGCATGCGTACGTAATAAGTGAATGGTCTCCAGCTGTGTAATTCCGCAACTCCGGAATATGATGCAGGAAAACCCGACCGGAATGGAGAAATCAGGTCAGAGTTGCATCACGAAATAAATGCGGGATAATTTGTGTCGAAATACATATGTATATCATGCGATGATGATATTGCATCAGACCAGGCCAGATTCGCGAATTTTCCAACCAATATTAGGATTCAACTTATTTAATTAACTTTTAAGAAGATTAAATAGCTTCTTTTCGAGAAAATCGCACGAAGCATCAAGATAAATTCATGAAATGAGCTTCTCTCCAGCGAAAATATTGGAATGTGTCTGGTTTGATAATGAAATTCTTTCCAGATTCCATTTCCCCTCATCGTCTCACCTTGCCCCTGTAAATATGGACAGGTAAGTAGAATTTTTAGTACTTCTGAAATATAAATCATGGCAACTCCACTTTCAATTCCCATTACAGCTAAAAAATATCCAGGATTTTGTAATGGCTCTATCATTTCCCGCAGATGCCTCCCTCCTCCCTCCCCCCATCAGATCGGGGTAATTCATTCATTCATTCATGGACAAAGCACACTCTCAACTGTCACATTCCCAACTCTGCACTTTTACTACTGCTCCAAGAATGTAATTTCTCATTCCATTTCCAGTACTGGTCTGGCCTGGTACTTATTGGTAATGTTGAGAGTTGGAGTTGGATTTGCAATAAAAAGGAGTATTATTCCCGGGAATTTGCATCGAGCTCGATTTCCCATTCTCCCTCGCAATCGCAACACGATCTTTTATTTGGAGGGAAAACTACATTTTAGGGAGACAACGATCTGCAATTTATGCCAGAATTATGTTAAGGAGGAAAAATTGATCGTTTTTTATTAAAGGCTGAATATAAACGTTGGTGGAGTGGTGTGGTGCTTCTGCCGTTCCCTTCGCCTGGAGTCACAATGATATCGAGATGATATTATGCTCTGGTGCTGAAGCTGATACTGGATCTGGATACATTTCTAGGCCAAAGGGAAGCTCCATCTCGATCCTTCTTTCCAGAATTGGACGGAGTAAATCCTCCCACTCAACGATCCATATTTTCCATTGTGATTTCCAGCAAATGGCTCAAAAAAGAAATTTAGGTAGTGCCATATCACTGTAGGTCCTCTCTTCGCACTAGATTTAAATATACCGAAAGGGAAGATAAGGAGCTTTAAGGCTCTCCAACACAGAGCCCCCTTTCCTTCAAAAAATATTCGCGAACTAGATATCGTAGCGCCACCAAGACCCCCAGAATCATACACAATTTTTTGCATGAGATTCCGCCACAAGATAAGCCAAAACATGCAAGCCAAATTTTATCGGCCCAGTGACTTGACTCAAGTCAGCTCAGCTCAACGAAGCTTGTGTTCGCGGGACAGTGCAATTTTACCGAGTTTGTTTGGGGCTTGTCTACTTACTCCCCTTCTCGGTTCCATTTTCCCCCAAAAAATATTTCGATTTTACAGTGAGTAAGAATAAGCAGTGCTCCTATCACCATTCGATCCATCCACAATTCACTTTACTTCATTTTCTCCAGCCTTTGATGATGATGGTGACAGTGGTGCTGGTTGCTTGCTCCTGCTCCTCTTTTCAATTTCCTCCTCGCCAGTCAAGTCGTCAGTCGTCACACTCACCGAAGTCAAACTCAAACTCACCCGCCTCCCGCTCAAATTCCTAGCCACTCCCAAGTGAAGCCAACAGCCAACTCTTAAAGGAAAAAAATGTCTCCTCAGTTCTCAATTTCTGTGAAGCAAGTGAATAAGTAGGCCACCCCGAGAAAAGAGAAGCAGTAAGTGAGTTGTGAGTTCCAGCTCCACTTCTTTAGTTCCATTCCACGCTGCTGATGTGATAACATAACAACTTCAGCGAGAAAAAAATGGTTACATCGCATCGTCAGCAATAAAGCAATATCAATCTGGATCTGGATTCTGGAGAGGACCCTCTTCCCCCATTCATCTTTCATGCGACGAGGATGATACAAAAAAAGAAAGAAAGATGACTTGGTTTTTCCAGAGCCAGAACCAGGAGAACGTGGAGCTTTCATTCTCACTCGTTTCCGATTCATGGAGATAGTACCGCAGTCCCTCCAGCAATCAAAAATTCAATTCAATGTCACCAAAGGCCATTTCCATACATTCCTCCTGTGGAGGAGAAGAAAGGGAAGGTCTACCAAAGGTATGAAATATTTTTCTATGGAATTATCATCCATCAATTTAACTCGACTACCGAACCAAACGATGATGTGCCTCTTCCTTTCTCCCTGCCTCACTCCAAGAAGGAGATGTGGCCTTGCGTTGCGAAATTTTTGCAGCGTGAAATTCGCGAAAGGGGGAGAGGAGGAGCCTCCCATAAAAATGAAAAATTTAAGATTGTCACTCCAACCCCGCAATATATTTTTATACCCGGGGAACAGAGCATGATCATGATGATGATGGTGATGATGACGATGACGATGATGACAACGACTTTAGACCGTTGCCAGAATAAACTTGCTCATAAATGTTATGATTGCCGTTTAAACTGCAATGACATGACGATTCCATTCCGGCCAGCTTTATGTCTCCATTAGATTTAATTCTCGGAGCAGCTCCCAAAAATATGATGATGACAATGATGACTACTAGGACGTTGTTTTTCTCCCGCGGGTGGTGGCGGCGGAAACGGCAATAAAGTTAAATATTGTAGGCAAATGGCTCTAGGTTCCCGTGGGGACATCACTTTTAAATGGGAGCGGTGGCGGTACATAGGTATAATTTACAGTTTACAACTGTCCTTGACATCCTCACGATGTCAGGACAGGATGGGGAGCTTACTTCTCCCCCTTTCCGGCTTTGGAGTGGTGCTAGTACTAGTACATCATGTCGATTCAGAAAATAATATTTTGTAACAAGGCCATCATAAATTAATGGTCTAAACATTCTAAATGTACTTGGCTTTGGCTTTTTTGTGTACTTCGCCAATAAACAAAAAAAGGGGAATATGAGAGACGAACGACTAATTTTTATTTTTCGGGGGGGGGGGGGG